>WNWK01005523.1:0-119494 GCA_009830355.1 Cherax destructor | reverse complement strand
CAAAATTTTTTTTTCATTTTTTTTATTTGATATAAATACATACATTTTTCACAGGAAAAACATACGTGAAGTTTTAAAGGAGGAGATCATTCAGGAAAAAACAAGCCCGCTAAAACTGAACAAATCACAGCGAGAGAGAAAGAAAAGTGAAGATCAGGATTTAAACATAAGAGAAAAGTTGGACATAAAGGACATCAAGAATGAAGTGATTGAGGTCAGTGATCCATCTGATCATAATGAAGATGTCCAGGAGGAACCTGTCAGAAAAGTCAGAATGGGTAGGCCAAGAAAGAACAGTACAGAAGAGCCTGAGGAAAGGGTTAAAAATTGCCGAGGAAGAAAGCCAGGTCGTGGGAGAAAGCCAGGAAGGAAGCCGGGATCACAAAGACTGGTTACAAGAGAGGAAGTTACAGATGAAGAAGTTGAAGAGAGTACTAAACCTCAGGTGAGCCATTTCCTCCAGATCTAACTAGAAACTTGATTAATCTTTGACCTAAAAATATCAAAAGTACCAAAATTATTATAAGAAGGTTACATAACAATAGAAGTTGTTTTTGGTGCAAGGTTGTGTTATCTCATACCTATTTTGTCTATGCTTGATATTACTTACAGTAGACCGACACTTTTTGTGTGGGTCACATTCCTGAAATTGGAGCTATGTGTGAAAATGCGATATGTGGAGTGAGCATCTGATGAAAAAAATAGGGTTGCATTTCTGACACCTAAAAAAAAAAAAAAGTATTATTTTTACATTCCTGTGGGCACATAGGTATTATAAGCACATTGCAAATTATGGTACATTATATAGAGTTAACCTAGTTTTTTTTTTTTTTTTTTTTTTTTAAACATACTGGCTGTCTCCCACCAAGGTAGGGTGACCCAAAAGAAGAAACACTTTCACCATCATTCACTCTTATCACTGTCTTGCCAGAGGCATGCCAATACTATAGTTCAGATGCCCCTCCAAACTGCAAATATCCCCAACCATCCTTCAGAGTGCAGGCACTCTGTTTTTATTTGTTCAATTGATGTTTTTTCTTTCCAGTAGATTTTGTTATGTACCAGATTGTTTTTCATTGTGGACTATCACACACTCCAAAGTGTTTGGAAATGGCAGTCTACCTGGAGGGTATTCCGGGGATCAACACCCCTGCGGCCTGGTCCATGACCAGGCCTCCTGTAGTCCACTTTGGTGTATCATTTTGGTAAACTGTGTAATAATGTGAATCTTTGTAAATTATGACATTCTGCACTATCTTTTCAGGTTTACAGCGGACGGAAAACCAACAATTCCTTATCATCAGTAGCGTTTTCATTAAATCATACTGCAGTAGTGCCTGAGCCCGATGTAACTAATGTTAACTCTGTCACGTCACCGCCCACCAAAAAGAAAGTCAAGAGTGCACATATGTAAGTTACATATACTATATTATAGTCGATTATTTAGTATTATTATTCAGGGAATGAATTGCCAGCTCCAGAAATACTTTGTTCTTCAGTGAATTGATTGCTAGCATTCAGCTTTGAATATTAATTGATTAAAAACAAATAAAATAGGGTTTAAATTATATGTCAATACAGAGCCCTGAGACATGCATACAGTATTATGATAAAATCTACTGGGTCAGGTGATTCAGAAGCAATGGACAAAGTCCATTGTTTGTGAATCGTTGAAGTATTTGCATGAAAGACACCTGTTGATGAGACAAAATGCTATACTGGTGTAACTAAAGGCGGAAGGTCTCAGGATTCCTTAAGGCTAAATGCTGCATCTCTAGTGCCTTGTTGGCTTGTGTGGTGAAAAGTTTTGTGTCCATGTTACCCATTTACTGTGTGATCCTGAGGGTTCAGTTTGTCAGACATTTTAAGCTGTTGACAAATTAATATGGGCAGAAGTCACTGACACAAGAGACAGTTGCGAAGATCATCAGATTACATAAGGCAGGCAATCAAACCAAGGACATGGTAAAACCCACTGATGTATGTGAGAGCATTCCGTGAGGGCCTGATTGTGTTGGTTGCTTGAAGACTGTCAATGATATGCCCACACCAAAAGGACATCCAGGGAAGCCTTGAAGTATGTCCCCACTAATGTTAACTGTCATAACATACCTAGAATTGCTCTGTTATCATTTCCCTGAATCTTTCATGCAGTGCGGTGTACAAGATTTTTATGCAAGTCAGTGCTTTCCACACCATGAAATCTGTTGTTCAGTAGCCTCTCATCTATGTGGTACCCTTCTTTGATGACTGGCCAGGATAGAGAGAGAGAGAGAGAGAGAGAGAGAGATCTACTAGGGGAAAGGATATCAACCCACTCCCATGGTTTTAGGATGCCATCTGTAAATCGGGGAAAAATTTACCCCATGAAACCCTGAAGAATGAGTGTTAATCACTTCCTAGATGGTTGAAAGATATCCTAAAGTGCAAGGGATGACCTACTTTGTGGTCATTTTAGGTGGAAAGCGGCATACTTTAATGATGAACAATGTAATGGAATAAGTAATCCACACTTGGCATCTTTGCTCAGATTAATTTTTCCAGTTATTATTTTCAAATTTTGCTGCATTGTTACTGCATTGTTTCTGTTAAGTTAAGTGCGACTTTACTCATTTTAATGGTAAAGTTTAATTTTTGGGTAAAATGTGATGGTCACAGGTTGTACCCATATTTAGCCCTTAGTGTATTCTGTACTCTTAATACATTCTCTATTGTGGGTGTATTCTGTGCTATTTTCAAGACTACAAAACTTTTTTATTGTAATGCCTAATATGGAGTCAATTCTTGCATCTTTATTAAAAGAATAGCATCTAAAAGCAAAGATTTGTTATAAACACAGTCATGATTATTTTGCAGTTAAGATTTTACTTAACATTTTCTATACAATCACAAGAAAAGCTTTAGGAAATTTACATAAAGTTCTATTCCTTTACAGGGTTTTACAAACTGAGGACGATTTACGCACAGGGATGTACAAGGTTCTTGAACATCTACGGGACCATGAAGATGCATGGCCGTTTCATGATCCAGTTGAAGAGGAATATGCACCCAATTACTATGCAGTTATCCGGAGACCTATGCACATCACTAGGGTTAGAATCAATTTACCACAATAATTTCATTGAATGAAAGTTTCCTTATTAATACAGTAATAAAAAAAATGTGTTTATTGATAATTTTGAAAGTGGCTGGAGGGAATATTTCAAGGAATGACTAATCCATCTTTAATTCATTGATATGAAGCACTGGTGGATCATTATTGCATTATAAGCTTTTAGAAATGGACAATCTTGGGAGCATGTGTGGTGCTTGGAAAGTAGATAGAATAAGGATGGTAGAAGAGGAAGGCCATGAAGATAGGCAAATATGGTAAGTACAAGGAAACAACATAGGAGTTTTGTGAACAACACATTTGGTAGGGTGACACCAAATGAAAATAGTCCCAGCATTTGCAGCAAGGTCGTAAGTGTTCTACTCACAGACCTTGATGTTGGTGAGGCACTCTTGATCCATGGAATTGAATCTAACTTTATTTCCTCCCAGTCTGAGGTGCTGTAAGTTTTGCACATCCCCATGAATTTTATTATACATACAGATCACAACATTCACTTGTACTGAGAACTTGTTAATTTTTTTAACGCACTGGCTGTCTCCCACTGAGGTAGGGTGACCTGAAAAAGAAACACTTTCACCATCACTCACACTATCACTGTCTTGCCAGAGGCACACAGATATGACAGTTCAGATGTCCATCCAGACCTGTATTGAGTAGTTGTCAACATTTCAGATGGAGGAGCGCCTGGATGCTGGGTTTTACTCTAATCTTAAGATGTTCGAGGGAGACTTCAAACTCATGATGGATAATTGCAAACTTTATAATGGTCCAGAAAGTGGTAAGGCTCCTTATTAATTTTTTAATATTTTCTATGTTTTTATGCAAACATATGGATATTAAAAAAAAAAAAAAATGGATATTAGAAAGTACAGTGGTACCTTGACTTACGAGTTTAATTCATTCCGTAACTGAGCTCGTAACTCAATTTTCTCGTATATCAAATCAATTTTCTTCATTGAAATTAATTGAAATGCCATTAATCCGTTCCAGCTCCCAAAAAACCACCCCAATTGTTTTGTTACGGGTTTTTAAATAAGAAAAATGTATTTATAAATCAGAAATGATTTTTGCCTTTTTCACCAGGTCCCAGCAATGTTTTAGAAATGCTGGAGTATATATGAAACTCCTTGAAGCACGGTGTAAAGATGAGGGTCACTCCACTGCTGACAGTGCAGCAGTGGAGTGACATTTGAAGATCGTGTACTGCCTTGGCTTTTTTTTTCACTGTTACACATAAATATGTCTGTCTATCTGTATCTGTCTGTCTGTCTATCTGTTTGTTTCTGTATCTGTCTGTCTGTCTATCTGTTTGTTTCTCTCTGTATTTGTCTGTCTGTCTAGCTCTGTCTGTTTATCTCTGTCTCTGCTTATCTGTCTTTCTGTTTTCCTGTCTCTCTACTTGTCTCTCTGTCTCAGAGAGAGAGCCGCTCATGAACCAACAGGTATTACACATGATGCAGAGAGGTCACGTCTGATTCCTGAACAAGTGAAAATGTGTATTACTTTCCAGTCATGCTTATTATTCCTTATATCTACAACCATAGTATAGCACTGGATTTTTTGGGTTATCCTAGGTAATTTACACTATGTATGTGTGAGACAGAGACAGATAGATACAGACAGACAGAAGGAGATAGAGACAGCCAAAGCAAATCAGCCAGCTGGCCACCCAACTAGCCGGCCTGCCGAACATATATTACACATGTTCCAGAATTGTTTCTCTTTACTTCGGGCATACGTTATAGAACATTCTGTCAGGATGACACTATCAGTGTATTAACCCTTTCAGGGTCCAAGGCCATTTTTGGAAGGGGTGCACCAGAGTCCAAGAATTTAAAAAAAAAAAAATTCTTATTTTTTCTTATGAAATGGTAGAATCTTTTTCTGAAGGTAATAAAACAAAAAGTACGAAATTTGATTGAAAATTGATGAAATTATGCTATCGCGAATTTTGATGTGTCAGCGATATTTACGCATCGGCGATTTTGCCGACTTTGACTCCCATTTTAGACCAATTACATTATTCCAGTCGACCAAATTCTTAGCTATTTCACTAGTATTACTTCTATTCTATCGATTGAGCACAAGAAATCACACAGTCAACTGTTTCAACTACAAAATAAAGTGATTGGAAATTGGTAATTTAGCCAATTTAACTCAAAGTTCAAAATATTCCAAATTCAAAATAGGATGCAGAATAAACAATGCAGGCATTCCTGGCACTAAACTAACATTTTCTCTGTTCATTAGTTACGTTTTCAGTCTTTACAAATGAATTTCATTTTGATTTTTTATTCACATTATGAATTTTTATTCAAACCAAAAAATGGAAGATTTACTGTTATGCAATTCTGTAATAATTGTACAAATAATATCACCACATTTGTGAACGTATATTAGACCCACCATCTGGCGCGTATTAGATGTGAGAGGTCATTTGTTTACTCTTGAACATCGGCAAAAATTGAACATTTCTGCTACTTTGAGCTCAGTTTCAAGCCATTTCCAGTAATAAAACCAATCAAAATCATCTCTATATCTGTAATATATCTTCCATTCTATCAAATGAGACCGCTCATGACGTAGAACTACGGTTTGGACCCAGAACTCAAAGCCGTAGAACTACGGCACGGACCCTGAAAGGGTTAAAATTGAAAGGATGTTACACATTGGTTATTATCAAGTTTTTTTTATATTTCCTCGGTATTTCCTTCGAGTGGCGGCGTATCTGAAGCTCATTCGTAATTCGGATTTTGGTTTGCAACTCAAAGCAAAAAATCGACCGAGCGACAGCTCGTAACTCGGAAAACTTATAAGTTGGGGCACTTGTAAGTCAAGGTACCACTGTAATGTGTTACAAAGGGCTAAAAAGGCACATTAACTTCATCTAGTTACAAAGACTTCTAAGGTTAGTGTAAACAAAGTAAATTCACCATTTATGAGAATTATGTAAGAATAAGAACATGGGAATGTTTATCGATTCATATGGTAAATGTAATGATAAATATTTACAAAATAGCCCAATGTTTCAGAGGGAATATGTCATCTGGTAACCAGTTGTTAGAAATAATGATTTTTCTAAGTTGTAGGGTTATTTAAGTTTATGGGCTATTTAAATTTATGTATTTATTACTATTCTATTATATATTTTATAATGCTCTGTTTTGCAGAATATACACACATGGCATACACACTTGAGAAAGTGTTTGCTAAGCTCAAGGCTAAATACCTTGAAGCAGACCTTTCTTCTGATGAAGAAATGTACATTGATATGAGCTACCAGCAAGCAGCAAAGAGAAAGAACAAGAGAAGAAGTAACAGCGACGAGAAAGAGAACACAAGAATAGATGGGGGGAAAGGCACACCAAAGAAAAGAGGACGCAAAAAAAAGAAAGTTGGAAGAAAACCAAAGGAGAAGCATAATAATGATTCACATATTATGTCTGAGAAAGAAAAGGAGTGGAAGAAAAGTAAGTTTTCCAGAGAAAAAGACAAAGAAAAGGATAAAACTAAGAATAAAGACAAACCAAAGATCGACGAATATGAGTTTCGTGATGAGGATGATGATGATGATGAGGATGAGTTTGAGGAACCACCGCTTCTAGTGAGGGAAGATCCTTACCCTGAGGATGATGATGAAATGGAGGAGGGTGAGGAAACAGCAGAGGAACCTCATTCCACACTAGAGGACCCACCTAAAGAAGATGGAAAAGCTGTAAAAAACAAAGTGGGAAGACCAAGAAAAGAAGATGTAAACAAGAAGGTAGTTAGTGATGTGATTGATGATGAGGATGAGGAGGATGACGATGATATGGAGCCTGATGTCTGTCTTTATTACAATAATAATGATTATAGAAGTGACGAAGAAGAAAATGATGATGTAAGAAGTAATACAGACTATATAAACGAAAGACACAATGAACTATTTGGTGAAATAGATGATATTGAAGATGAGGAAGATGAACAAGAGGTTGAAGAGGAGGAAGAGGAGGAGGAGGAGGACAATTCTGTTGTGAAAACCAATGAAAAAGCCAAACACAATCATTCAGGGAAGCAGAATAAAAAGAAAAGCGGTTCAATAAAAGACAAAGAAAAAAAGAAGCATAAACATGGTGACAAGCATGATAAACACCATCACCACCACCATCATCACCATCATCATCATAAGAGCAAATCAAAAGAGGGGAAACACCATAAAAAGAAGAACAAGCATGCTACAGAGAAGGATGCTAAGAAGATACTGAAAGTGGAGGATGTGTACGACTACTCAGAGGAGGAAGATCAAGGGGTGACTGCAGAGGAGAGGCAGGGAAATAAAGTGGCACTTAAAACCAAAGATGAAACTGGGAAGAAAAAGAAGAAAATCAAACACCGAGGAAAACACGAGAAACATGGAAAGCATCACGAAAAGCAAGAAAAGCATGAAAAACATAAAGAAGGAAAGGCAAAAGAGAGTAAGAAAGAAAGTAAAAAGAAAAATAGCAAGAAAAAGAAGATTCCAGCAAAAAATATGGCTGCAATTGATGCTTTGTCTGCAGCAACAGAACAAACACTAAAGGTAATGTTATTTATTGATGTACAGTAAACCCTCTTATAATATGCACATTTTGTTCTTAAAATTTGGCACATATGTAAAGTGAAGACCACAAGCAAAAAATAAGGTTATGTTCCAGACACCTTCAGATTTGCCAATCAAATTTCATTTTACTAGTGTACTAGTCGAAAATTACTGCAGTATAATTTACCTCGCATTCTGTGTGTTACTTAAGTATTTGAAAAGTGTAGGGAGGGTTAACATTGGCCTACTGAGATGCAGTCAAGATTGATCAACTGACATTCTCAGTAAATGTGAACATCGTCATAATAAAAGCCACATTTTCTTACCATATTGTACCAATCTGTAGTTGAGGGAAGGCGGGTAGAGGTCGGCCTAGGAAAGGTTGGAGGGAGGGGGTAAAGGAGGTTTTGTGTGCGAGGGGCTTGGACTTCCAGCAAGCGTACGTGAGCCTGTTAGATAGGAGCAAATGGAGACAAATGGTTTTTAGGACTTGACATGCTGTTAGAGTGTGAGCAAGGTAATATTTATGAAGGGATTCAGGGAAACCAGCAGGCCAGACTTGAGTCCTGGATATGAGAAGTACAGTGCCTGCACTCTGAAGGAGGGGTGTTAATATTGCAGTTTTATAATTGTAGTGTAAGCACACACCATGCAAGACAGTGATGGAGTGAATGATGGTGAAAGTTTTTCTTTTTCTGGCCACCCTACCTTGGTGGGAAAAGGCCGATGTGTTAAAAAAAAAAATTGTACCAACAAATAGGAACTTACCACACCTATACCAAACAAATATGTATAAAAGATGAAGGCATTTGAAGAAAGTATTAATAAAAATACATTATACATAATGCCATAATAAAATGGTGTGGGAGGCAACACTGCTTGTCATTTAGCAAGCAGATTGAAAAATCCATGGAGTGTACTATCCAAATTTTTCATGTTTTTTTTTTTTTTTATATATATGGTGCCTAATATTATCACATTTTTTGTTTCACATTTTGAATTGCATTGCAACAATATTACTCTATTGAAGTCACATTGTGTATTTACAGTACCTAATATCAAGATTTTCTCATGCTATCAGAATTTTTGTTGCACATTTTGAACTGCATTGCAACAAAATTGATCTTATGAAGTCACTTTATATATTTGTCGTGTAAAACAATAGCATGAAATTATCGTTTGTTGTAAGGAATGATAATGCAGGAAAATGTTTCTTTACAATTCACAACTAACCCACAAATTAGAATGAAAATTATATCCAAATACTTTTTTGTTTGGTTGGAGATTAAGTGCCACAGTAGCTGAGTCTGCCCCTTAAGTTCCCTTTATCTGTGGCAGGTATTATTTTGTCACTTGTAGTATTGATAACACTGTCTCACCAGTATCAGCAGTGTGCCCCTTCCTTTCATAACTTACACTGTCTTGGTGTCTGTGAGGACAGTGTCCTGGTCATCAAGACTCTTGTATCGTGTTGCTAATATAGGATTATTATATTAAAAAATGAAGCTCCAAATGAGTGTGGTTGAGAGCACTGCATTCAAAAGAGGGTGGATTTATTAGAAGCTGGAGAGGTGGAGTGTTAGTAAGACTGCAAAATGGAAGTCATGCTTGGTGGAAATGGTCAGTTAGTGTCATGGTGGGGTTTTCAAGGTGAAGGGCAGGCAGAGTGAGTGCATCAAGGGCACTGGAGGTGTCAAAAGTGAAATCTAAGAAATAGGACAGTTGATTAATACAAGTTGTACTGTCAGCACAACCTGATAGTCCTCACAGAAAGGTGCCAGGTTTTTGTCCCTAAGGTGTTGATGTGTGAGTCTTGTGTGTCCAGTACATAATTGCAGGTTTTGATTATCCACTGGCAGCTAATGAATAAATCTGATTATCCACTAATTTTTTGGTGGTACCCATTTTTTTTTTCATGCTTGGTGCACACCTCCTACATTGAAAAACTAATGGAATTTTATCTAAATTGTGCTCAGTTGCTTTTCTGTGTCCAAATTCCTTTGTATTCTGGTTATTCTTTCTTTTAAAATTCAGTTGGTCTTTGAAACACAAATTTAAAAAAGTGTGAAACAAAATTATTCAGACAGAATCGGGTATTATTCGTTTTTTAGTTTCGTGGAACCTCATAGATGGAGCTAGTGTATTTGTAGGGATGATTGTATTTGTTATTCTTGATTAGGTTATGTTAACTTTTTTTTTTTAACACATCGACCTTCTCACACCGAGGCAGTGTCACCCATTAAAGAAAAACACTTTCACCATCATTCACATATAATCACTGTCTTTGCAGAGGCACTTAGATATGAGAGTTTAGATGTCACTCCAAACAGCCAATATCCCAAACCCCTCCTTTAAAATGCAGGTATTGTACTTCCCACCTCTAGGACTCAAGTCCGGCTAATCAGTTTCCTTGAATCCCTTCACAAAATATTACCCTGCTCACAATAGCTCGTCAGGTCCCAAAAACCATGCGTCTTCATTCACTACTATTCAACATGCTCACACATGCCTGCTGCATATCCAAGCCCCTTGCACACAAAACCTCTTTTACCCCCTCCCTACATCCTTTCCTAGGCTGACCCCTACCCCTCCTCCCCTCCACTACAGATTTATATACCCTCCAAGTTATCCTATTTTGCTCCATCCTCTCTAAATGACCAAACCACCTCATCCCCTCTTCAGCCTTCTGAATAATACTTTTAGTAACTCCACACCTCCTATTTTACACACTACGAATTCTCTGCATAATATTTGCACCACACATTGCCCTTAGACACGACATCTCCACTGCCTCCAGCCTCCTTACTGCAGCATTTACAACCCATGCTTCACATCCATATAAGTGTTGGTACACTATACTCTCGTACATTCCCTTCTTTGCCTCTATGGATAACGTTTTTTGTCTCCACAGATACCTCAATGCACCAATCACCTTTTTTCCTTCATCAGTTCTATGGTTACCCTTGTCCTTCATAAACCCATCCACTGACACGTCTACTCCCAAATATCTGAACACGTTCACTTAACTTGTCTACTTCTTTCAACAAATCGGCCGCTTCCCTGACAGAAATTAAATAGCAAAAACAGGCAGCTTATGTCTGGCAGTGTGAGACATATAGTATACTTGCATTGGAAGATTAGTTGTTGCTGGAGATGCAACACAACCATAATTTATTACAAAGTACAGCAGGGTGTGGGAAGTCAGTTGTGTATAACTTGTAATACTGGAAGTCTTACATGATAACCTATATTGGGTATGCTTTTTATCTTGATGATTAAGTCACTGTTATGTTTAGTGGGATCACCTTAAATAAGTTATTACATGCATTTGGTTTGATAAAGACAAGTAGTTCCTTGTCTACCCATATGTCGTAGTCTTCTGTCAGTCCCGTATCTAATATTGGTGACTGGCTTGGCATCTGTACAGATTTGAAGATTTTTATTCAGATTATTAACCCAGAGGGTTAGTAACTCAAGGAAACCCATGAAAGCCACTCAGTCTGGCTTGTTTCCATTGAGATCCTCTTGATTCTTTTTCCAAAGATGCAAGCCGCAACAATTGGTTATCACCCAGGAATCTTATTAACTGTTAAGAGTAGGTGTAAGCAAAGATGCCCAACATTTGTACTTCTGCAGGGATCAAATCCAGGTCCTTCAGATGTGAGCCACATTTGCTTCTAAATAGTTTATAGATTCTGAACAGCTGCTGAGTTCTGCATGACTCATGAAGTTTAGTGCTCGTTTGAAATACACTATGATAATAATAATAATAATGTGCAGCTGTTGCAGGTGGAGGAGACCTTATCCTGAAGGTGTAGACAGGGCTGTAGTGTCATCAGTAGAAATAGTGGAGATTGAACTGTAGCTGTCAGTATTGATGCTTCCTATGGGTTTCACCTGTAAGTCTTCTGATGGGTAGTTATTATTGGCAGTGAAGGCAACATCACCACCTGGGCGCTTGAAAGACTTACGATATATTTTTCAGTGCTGGCAGCTGATATTACAATATGTAACCTAACTGTAGAGTTTTGAGGCTACCAGATTCTCACGAACTTTCTTTTCTAATGGAAATTCAAGGCCTTGTCATTCTTGTCAGCCTCAGCTGAGCAATTCGTCTCTCTTGTTATAGGTTTGTTTGGATTCTCTACGATGGTTTGGAATGACTCTAAACAGTATAAGAGCTTGGTGAGTGATTCTCTCTGGTGGAAAAATGTTTCTGTCAAGCTAACACTACAGACCAGGAGTGAATTGATTATTATCAGTCAGGTGAGTCACCTGAGTTTTTGTAGTTCAGTCTTTTTGTGTTGCTGATCCTAATTCTGATACATTACATCCATCACTGGTTTGTCAGTTTCTTTCGAGAAACCTAATATCATTTGCCTTATTGCAATTGAGGTCTTCTCCACCTTGCATGCAAGTTGGCTATAATTGGAACATAAGTTTCCTTCTTGCATTTTTTGTTTGTCTTGCCTTTGGTCGTATACATCTTCCTTGCACCTGATGTATGCCTGATATTTGGTCATACATCTACATGCTCTACAGTAACTTGCAGGACAGAATCCTGTGAGAGAACTCATCGTTCAAATCTTGCAGTGCTGTGAAGTTAATATGCAAGGAGAGAGAGAGAATAGGCAAGCAAGGATTGGCTGCTCTGAAGGAAAGGAGTGTGCTAGGGTGGAGTGAAATTGTGTGAACATACTGGCAGTAATACAATATACTTTTTTTCTCTCCTTCACATTTATTTTACCCAATGCAGCAGCTACAGTAAGCAAATTTGTTTAATTTTTTTTTTTTTTTGCATTTTCTTTTACTTAATACTATACTAATGGCTGGTTAATGGTGGTCATAAATTTTGATTCGGCCATTTCACATAGAAATTAAAGTTAGTTATGTATTAAGGTATTTATATCCCAGCCCACCACTCCTATCTGTTTTCACCATTTCTGCAAAACCGCTTACATATCCTGGCTAATTGCAGACATGAAGGTAAAAGGCTATTTATACAATTTTGCAGGTACGAAGAGGTCATCTCTTAAGTCAGCAGCCATGCACTATGTATTTATACTCTATACATGAGCAGTTTTGCATGGTAGTGGTGGTGATGATCCAAGGGAGAGATAGGAATGAAAAATTACTCTTACTATAATTGTTTTTTGTAAGTCAGCCTGTATGCGTGCTGGCTAATTTATTTGAATACATATATTAATTCATATACAAATTGTTTAGTGATGAGAGAACAGAACATTTATATAAATGGTTCAAGTAAAGTGGGTATCAATCATTTCATTAACATAAAGCATAAAAATACAATTAAATTAAGTACAGTCTATGTAAAAATCATAAGTATGTATACCTAAAGTAGTACTCTCATTTTGGGAAATTAAATTGTTACCTGATATCCATTTGTTCTACTCGGGTTATATTATAGCAGAGATAGAGTATACGTATATGTATATATACTGTATCCTGAATGGTCTAATTCTTTTGGAGTTGTCATTTATAAACAGCATTGTTGTTTCATCCTTAGTCTCATTATAAAAGCATATTAGAAATATTTGGCACCTTTAAAAATAGACCAGTAAAATATATGAGTGAGAATGGGTGGGTATAAGTAGGATTTGTCTGTTATGGGCCAATAGGCCTACTTAATTCTTAGGGTCTTATGTTTATATAATATTAATTGCATATTTTGTTTTATCAGGATATAACAACAATGCTGGATGATTCCACTATGCCACGCATCAGTGAATACTCCTCTGCTAGTAATTCTCCATCACACAAGGTTACAGCTGAGGAATTTGAAGCTATTGCATATAAAATTGAGGCTGAATACAGAAGAAAATTAATGATGGATGAACCCAAAGATAAAGATAAGAAGGCTCATAAAAAGAAGAAGAGAAAGAATGGAAATGGAGCAGATGGAGAAGAAGAACCAAAGAAGAAAAAGTTGAAAAAGGAGAAGAAACCAGAAAATGACAAGGATAGTCTAGACAATACTAAAGAACTTTTTAAAGATATTAAAGATGGAAGAATAAAGCCAGGGGCTATTATCAAATCGAAAGATATTGCCAAGAAAGAGGGTGTTGTTAAAAAGGAAACCAAAAGTTCTTCAGAGGGTAAGCCAAAAGCAAAAACCAACCCTTTTGGTAAGATCAACAAGCAAGAGCATTCAAAGTTGACAACACTCATAGCTAAAGCCAAAGAGTCACGTATTGGGTTAGTACCAAATAGTGAAGTAGGGGATAGCCCCAAACTTAGTCTAGGCAGTATTATTCTCTCTGGAGACATCGGCACGGGGATAAAATCATCACATGAACCTAACAGCACAGATGAAGAAGAAAAATGTGAACCAAAAGAGAAGTGGGATAGCCCATGGGAGAATAGATGGGAAAAAGTGCCAGAAAAGGAGGAAGCTCCATCTGTAAGATCAGTAAGAGAGGAAGAAGAGAAGGAAGAGATCCCAGAGGTAGAAGAACTTACAGAAAGGATAAGTGAAGAACCACCTCCAACTCCCAGAGCTCCAGAAATAAAGCAAGAGCGAGCAACACCTAATTTAAGTGCTTGGTTTAAAGCCTTTGGCACTCCCAAACTCTCTTCTGCAGGTCCAAAGAAAATGCCAGATGAGCAAATGGATAGTCCAAAGGAGGTAGATGAGAATGAAGTTATTAATGTTGATGATGAGGATGAAGTGGAAGAAGCCGAGCCAAGTGTACTAGATGAACCGCCACCATCATTACTACCACCTGCAAGTCCTGAGCCTCCAGTTTCTCCAGAACCTCCAATCTCTCCTGAGAAACCACCCGAGACTCCATGGTATGAAAAATTAGATGAAAAATTAGAAGACGAACCTATCTGGAAAAAAATGAAGGTATGGGCCTTTTATTTATGTAAATGACATTTATTAAGACAGACACACACAAGAGGTAGAGCTACTGCTGACCTCCACAAACTAAAATAAGTAATTAAACATTTACATGAGAATTGGTTAGAAGAGAAGGTAGCAAGTGCTGTACCCACTGGAGCTTTTAAAAGATTATATGATAAATTAGATATTGAAGATTAAACAAAAGCTTAGATCTGCTATAGTAGCTACAATTTTTTTTTAACACATTGGCCATCTCCCACTGAGGTAGGGTGATCCAAAAAAGGAAACACTTTCACCATTATTCACACTATCACTGTCTTTCCAGAGGCATGCAGATTATGACAGCTTAGATATCCTCCTAAACAGCAAATATCACAAACCCCTCCTTTACAGTGCAGGCACTGTACTTCCCACCTCCAGGACTTAAATCCAGCTAAACGGTTTCCCTGAATCCCTTCACAAAATATTACCATGCTCACACTCCAACAGCTTGTCAGGTTCCAAAAACCATTTGTCTTGACTCACTCATATCTAACACACTCACACATGCCTGCTGTAACAAGAAGAGGGCATAGTTGGAAATTGCACACCCAAAAGAGTGAAAGAGCTATATACAGAAATTTCTTTAACATATGATTGGTAATGAAGGGAATGACCTAAATACAGTAGATGCATAACAATACAGTAGAAGCATATTCCATACATGGGTTTTAAAACAAGCATGACTGCTGTTTCACACTAGTCCATTGAAGCTAAGAGGAGGGATTAAAAGTGAAAGCTCACAACCTCAAATAGGTTACCATACACACACACACACACACATATTAGCTCTAGTTAATGCTTGAAAAGTATGTTTGTTTCCATAATTCCAGTCACTTAAGTAGCACCCTTAAGGAGGGACATGTGATGTGTAAATAGAAAGAAAATCAAAGAAAAGGCCAGACAAAAGGTATATTTGTATTCTTTCATTCACAATTATAATCTGTAGGTAGACTACATCCACAATAGCATCCCTCCCTTCCTCAATAAGAGCTTCCTATTGTTAATCTTGCACAATTTTCTACATTGTTCCTACCCATTAAGTCTGCCAACCACCACACACATACTGATGGTACATACCCACAATCCCAACACTTCATTATTTTTTTTCAAAAGTTGGCCGTCTCCCACCGAGGCAGGGTGACCCAAAAGAAAGAAAATCCCCAAAAGAAAATACTTTCATCATCATTCAACACTTTCACCACACTCATACATAATCACTGTCTTTGCAGAGGAGCTCAGATACGACAGCTGAGAAAAGTCCCTCCCAGCTGTCACTATCTCAGACCCCTCCTTTAAAGTGCAGGCATTGTACTTCCCATTTCCAGGACTCAAGTCCAACTAAATCAATTAACTGGTTTCCTGAATCCCTTCACAAAATGTTACCCTGCTCACACTCCAACAGATCGTCATGTCCCAAAACCATTCGTCTCCATTCACTCCTATCTAACACGCTCACACATGCTTGCTGGAAGTCCAAGCCCTCGCCCACAAAACCTCCTTTACCCCTTCCCTCCAACCTTTTCTAGGACGACCCCTACCCCGCCTACCTTCCCTACAGATTTATACGCTCTCCAAGTCATTCTACTTTGATCCATTCTCTCTAAATGACCAAACCACCTCAACAACCCCTCTTCAGCCCTCTGACAAATACTTTTAGTAACTCCACACCTTCTCCTAATTTCCACATTCCGAATTTTCTGCATAATATTTACACCACACATTGCCCTTAGACAGGACATCTCCACTGCCTCCAGCCTCCTCCTCGCTGCAGCATTTGCAACCCATGCTTCACACCCATATAAGAGTGTTGGTACCACTATACTTTCGTACATTCCCTTCTTTGCCTCCATGGATAACGTTTTTGTCTCCACAGATACCTCAATGCACCACTCACCTTTTTCCTTCATCAATTCTATGGTTAACCTCATCCTTCATAAACCCATCCGCTGACACGTCAACTCCCAAATATCTGAAAACATTTACTTCTTCCATAATCCTCTCTCCAATGTGATATCCAATTTTTCTTTATTTAAATCGTTTGATACCCTCATCACCTTACTCTTATCTATGTTCACTTTTAACTTTCTACCTTTACACACTCTCCCAAACTCGTCCACTAACCTTTGCAACTTTTCTTTAGAATCTCCCATAAGCACAGTATCATCAGCAAAAAGTAACTGTGTCAACTCCCATTTTGCATTTAATTCTCCATAATTTAATCCCACCCTCTCCCCAACACCCTAGCATTTACTTCTTTTACAACCCCATCTATAA
Source organism: Cherax destructor (assembly GCA_009830355.1). Taxonomy (NCBI): domain Eukaryota; kingdom Metazoa; phylum Arthropoda; class Malacostraca; order Decapoda; family Parastacidae; genus Cherax; species Cherax destructor. The sequence goes on along the minus strand of WNWK01005523.1, from coordinate 102,640 downwards.
ATATATTAAACAACCATGGTGACATTACACATCCCTGTCTAAGACCTACTTTTACCGGAAGTAATCTCCTCTCTCCTACACACCCTAACCTGAGCCTCACTATCCTCATAAAAACTCTTACAGCCTTCAGTAACTTACTACCTATTCCATACACTTGCAACATTTGCCACATTGCTCCCCTATCCACTCTATCATATGCCTTTTCTAAATCCATAAATGCAATAAAAACTTCTCTACCTTTATCTAAATACTGTTCACATATATGCTTCACTGTAAACACTTGATCTACACATCCCCTACCCACTCTAAAGCCTCCTTGCTCATCTGCAATCCTACTCTCTGTCTTACCTCTAATTCTTTCAATAATAACCCTGCCATACACTTTACCTGGTATACTCAGTAAACTTATTCCCCTATAATTTTTACACTCTCTTTATCCCCTTCCCTTTATATAAAGGAACTATACATGCTCTCTGCCAATCCCTAGGTACCTTCCCTCTTTCATACATTTATTAAACAAAAATACCAACCACTCCAGCACTATATCCCCCTGCTTTTAACATTTCTGTCATGATTCCGTCAATTCCAGCTGCTTTACCCCCTTTCATTCTACGTAATGCCTCACCACTCCCCCACACTCACATCCTGCTCTTCTTCACTCCTAAACGATGTTGTACCTCCCTGGCCAGTACATGAAATTACCGCCTCCTTTTTTCATCGACATTTAAAAGTTCCTCAAAATATTCCCGCCATCTACCCAATACCTCCAGCTCCCATCTACTAACTCCCCTACTCTGTTTTTAACTGACAAATCCATTCGTTCCCTAGGCTTTCTTACCTTGTTTATCTCACTCCAAAATTTTTTCTTGTTTTCAGCAAAATTTCTTGACAGAGCCTCTCCCATTCTTTCATCCGCTCTTCTTTTGCACTCTCTCACCACTCTCTTCACCTTTCTTTTACTCTCCATATACTCTGCTCTTCTATTAACACTTCTGTTTTGTAAAAACCTCTCATAAGCTACCTTTTTCTCTTTTATCACACCCTTTACTTCTTCATTCCACCACTCACTCCTCATTCCTCCTGCACCCACCCTCCTATAGCCACAAACTTCTGCCCCACATTCTAATACTGCATTTTTAAACTATCCCAACTCTCTTCAACCCCCCCACTACTCCTACTTGCACTAGCCCACCTTTCTGCCAATAGTTGCTTATATCTCACCCTAACTTCCTCCTCCCTTAGTTTATACACTTTTACCTCTCTCTTACTTGCTGTTGCCATTTTCTTTTTGTCCCATCTACCTTTTACTCTAACTGTAGCTACAACCAAATAATGATCTGATATATCTGTTGCCCCTCTATAAACATGTACATCCTGAAGCCTACTCATCAACCTTTTATCCACCAATACATAATCCAACAAACTACTTTCCTTACGTGCTATATCATACCTTGTATATTTATTTATCCTCTTTTTCATAAAATATGTATTACTTATTACCAAACCTCTTTCTACACATAGCTCAATTAATAGTTCCCCATTTACATTTACCCCTGGCACCCCAAATTTACCTACTACTCCCTCCACAACATTTTTACCCACTTTATTATACCTTACAAACCTCCACACCACAAAAAAAAAAGCATTTTAAGGGTTCAGTCCAGATGGCCTTTTCACCACCCCTATTCATATGTAATGACAGACCCAAAACTCAACTTCCCCACATCTCACTCTTCCCTTTCCCTCTTTTTTTTCTCCTCTTCCTATCCTCCATTCCTCCCTCTTTCCTTCCTTCCCTTCACAGCCTCCTTTCTCTCTCCCTCTTGCAGCCTCCCCTTTTGTCTCCCATCATCTAAACTATCATCTCTTCAGCTCCCACATTTTTCCCCACTTACATATCCCAAAAGCTTTTTAAGTAGTCAACCTACAGTTCTATCCACCATGAGTAACTTTCTTCATCCCATCACTCCCAGGATATTCCCAAGTCAGTCATGCCCAAATGAAAACCATCCAAGCATCATTCACCCAGAGTAAATGTCCTTTATTCTTCCATTAACCCACAGTCTCCTCCTGAACTAACCCACAAAAGAACATCATCATCATGGAGTTTGAATAAGCAAGATAGCACTTATGAATCCTGGAGATGGGAAGTTCAGTGCCTGCACTGAAGGATGGGTGGGGATGTTGCATTTCAGAGGGCCATTTGAATTGTGATGTCCATACTATTATGGTAAGACAGCTATTGAATGAATGATAGTGAATGTGTTTCCTTCTTTGGATCACCTTATCTTGGTGGGAGATAGCTGATGTGGTAAAAAAAATAAGAAAAATGATAGGGAAGATTTCCTAATCCCATCAACAGGCAGGAAAACCCTTAAATGAAATGAGAATCTTACCATGTAATGAAAGTTAAAAAATGGGTGAGACATATTGGTGATTCAGTCGAGCTGTGATAAGGTCAGCATAGTCGTTAACTTGCTTTTGCAAGTTAATGACTATGAAAAGGTTCTGAAAGGATACTTGAAAGTTTTCAAAACTAAGTGATAGAACAATGAAAATGGTTAGAAGATGAAGTAGTAAGTTGTACAGTCAATGGAAATTTAAAAAAAAATATATTAGATAAAATACAGAAGGTGGAAGACCACAGGCTTAGCTCTGCTCCTTCAGTTACAAATAGGTAATTACACACACACACACATACTTTTGAATACAAACACTCACAATGTGTCATTTAACTCATTTATCAACTGTTATGTTGTCAACTCATTCTGTAGAACCTGATCTGAATGTGCACTTTATATTTAATAAACGCTTATAAATTCTCTTCAGAATAAGATAATTGAATGTTTGTATTTACCTAGACCAACATTTTCTTAATAATGACTTTTGACAACTTTGAGTCCTCAGAATAAAATTATTGTTGTGAAACAAAGGCATTGTTGAAATACATTGTGGTGTTTCATGTTCCCTGCAGAGCTGGGCTTCTTGGCCACTGCCACTTTAGGCATTGTGATCAGTAGTAAACACAAAAATTATTTCTTCATCAAACTTTTTGATTTTTTAAAAAAATAATCCTTCAGTGCATTAAATATTTTTGAATTATTTTAAAATTATCCTGCCTAAATAAATTGTCTTTAATCATAATGGCTGTTCTATAATAATTATATTGACATACCATTCCCATGTTTTTTATTACATACAACTACATTTAAATTTCTCATTTTTTCACTAGATGGAAGATCAAGAATATGCAATTCGGGACTGCAGTATGGTAAGAATTTTTTTCGTTATAACCATTATTTTCTCTACAACTAAAGTTTAATATTTCCTAATGATCTGTTTACTTAAATGGATTGGACTGTTATTTTGCTGAAAAACAATGGTCACTAGATAATGAATATCATATACATTATGAAAGACAAGTTTGTTCTGTTCCTTGTAGTATTCTTAATTAAAGACCAAGGGTGACCTAGCATTGGTGATAAATATCAAAGATAACAAATCTTTTATACTGCTTTACAAGGAAGTGATGGTTTAATTCATTTGGCACTGCATTTTAGTACTTTTGGCATGTAAGAGTCGTAAGAGGCAACTAAAATGCCGGGAGCGAGGGGCTAGTAATGCCTTCTCTTGTATAAATTAGTACATATAAAAAGAATTGGGATTGGCAGAGAGCGTGTATAGTTCCTTTATATAAAGGGAAGGAGGACAAAAGAGATTGTAAAAATTATAGGGGAATAACTTCACTGAGTATACCAGGTAAAGTGTATGGTAGGGTTATTATTGAAAGAATTAAAGGTAAGACAGAGAACAGGATTGCAGATGAACAAGGAGGCTTTAGAATGGATAGGGGGTGTGTAGATCAAGGATTTACATTGAAGCATATATGTGAACAGTATTTAGATAAAGGTAGGGAAGTTTTCATTGCATTTATGGATTTAGAAAAGGCATATGATAGGGTGGATAAGGGAGCAATGTGACAGATGTTGCAAGTGTATGGAATAGGTAGTAAGTTACTAAATGCTGTAAAAATTTTTATGAGGGTGTGTAGGAGAGAGGGAGATTACTTTCCAATAAAAGTAGGTCTTAGACAGGGATATGTAATGTCACCATGGTTGTTTAACATATTTATAGATGGGGTTGTAAAAGATTCTGTGTTTTTGGGAGATTCTAAAAAAAAATCGCAAAGGTTAGTGGACAAGTTTGGGAGGGTGTGTAAAGGAAGACAGTTGAAAGTGAACTTAGGTAAGAGTAAGGTGATGAGGGTATCAAATTGATATCATATTGGAAGAAGTGAATGTGTTCAGATATTTGGGAGTTGACTTGTCAGCAGATGGGTTTACAAAGGATGAAGTTAACCATAGAATTGATGAAGGAAAAGGGTGAGTGGTGCTTTGAGGTATCTGTGGAGACAAAAAAACATTATCCATGGAGGCAAAGAAGAGAATGTACAAGAGTATAGTGGTACCAACATTCTTATATGGGTGTGAAGCATGGGTTGTAAATGCTGCAGCAAGGAGGAGGCTGGAGGCATTGGAGATGTCGTGTCTAAGGGCAATGTGTGGTGGTGTAAATATTATGCAGAGAATTCGTAGTTTGGAAATTAGGAGGAGGTGTGGAGTTACTAAAAGTATTAGTCAGAGGGCTGAAGAGAGGTTGTTGAGGTGGTTTAGTCATTTAGATAGGATGGAGAGCATATAAATCTGTAAGGGAAGGTAGGCGGGGTAGAGGTTGTCCTAGGAAAGGTTGGAGGGAGGGTGTAAAGAAGGTTTTGTGGGAGAGGGGCTTGGAGTTCCAGCAAGCATGTGTGAGCATGTTAGATAGGAGTGAATGGAGACAAATGTTTTTTGGGACCTGACGAGCTGTTGGAGTATGAGCAGGGGAATATTTTGTGAAGGGATTCAGGGAAACTGGTTAGCCGGACTTGAGTCCTGGAGGTGGGAAGTGCAATGCCTGCACTTTAAAGGAGGGGTTTAGGATATTGGCTGTTTGAAGTGATATCTAAACTGTCATATCTGAATGCCTCTGCAAACAGTTATTATGTAAATGGGAAGTACAATGCCTGCACTTTAAAGGAGGGGTCTGAGATAGTGACAGCTGGGAGGGACTTTTCTCAGCTGTCGTATCTGAGCTCCTCTGCAAAGACAGTGATTATGTATGAGTGTGGTGAAAGTGTTGAATGATGATGAAAGTATTTTCTTTTTGGGGATTTTCTTTCTTTTTGGGTCACCCTGCCTCGGTGGGAGACGGCCGACTTGTTGAAAAAAAAAAAAAAAATATATATATATATATATATATATATATATACAGTGGTACCCCGACTTACGATATTTTTTCATTCCAGAATGCTGTTCAAGTGCCATTACCAAACGAATTTATCTCCATAAGAAATAATGTAAAATAGACTAGTCCTTTTAGACCCCCAAAATTACACTTACAGAAGCATTTAAAAAAATCAACTTACATAAAAGGGTGTGTTTGGGGACCATCGTAAGTCGGGGTACCACTGTATATATATACATTTTTTTTTTATAAATTATATTGTACCTTGCTACATTCATAAATTCTCATAGAATATGATTTGAGTTACCAAATGGGTTTAAATAATTTATACTGAGGGCATTTTCTTTTTTTCAGTAAACATTTAGTCTAGAATTTTGTTGCCATCTCTTATATGCATTACTGCTATCATTCTGATACATAAAAATAATCATCAAATTGAGATATTTAGTTGACCAATTATTTTCCAGTCCAGCCTTATGGTCCTTTGAATAAATTTTTCATTATATGACTAGTGGAAATTTCCTACTTTATGTTTAATCATTCTACAGTATTAATATATTTTCCTCTAATTTGGTTTCTGCTCAACACAAAGTATATGGCTTCCTTTTTTATTACATCTCTCTGTTTTAGCATTTTTAAGATTACCAATCTATGTCCATACAATTGCAGTTCATCACTTTTTATCTTGGTGAATTTGGACACCATGTACTTTGTTGTTGAAGTATTCCTTCCTCCCAAAAAATGGGGAAAAGGATGGAGGAGCAGGGCAGAGAGAGAGAGAGAGAGAGGGAAGGAGGAGCAGGGCAGAGAGAGAGGAGGAGAGAGAGAGAGAGAGAGAGAGAGAGAGAGGGAAGGAGGAGCAGGGCAGAGAGGGAAGGAGGAGCAGGGCAGAGAGAGAGAGGGAAGGAGGAGCAGGGCAGAGAGAGAGAGGGAAAGAGGAATAGGATACCAGAATGAGAGAGGGAAGGAGGAACAGGAGAAAACAGAGAGAAGGAAGGTGGAACAGAATAGAGAGAGAGGAATGGGTGGTTGATATCTTTGGGGTAAAATTTGATTCCAGACTGACTATGAAGTACGTAGTGAATCTCACAAATGAGGCGGCCAGGAAACTTACATCACTTTAGATGTATCTCACATCTGCTCGACAATCGAGGCTGCAAGACTGTACAAGGCACAAGTGCATTCACACCTTGAGTATGGTCTACTTTATTGGATTGCCTACCTCCTGTCTCACCTATGACTTTTTTGACAGAATATAGAGAATAAAGCAAGATGACTCATCTCTCATCTGAACTCAGCCTGAATAGATCTGTCATTTCATCAGAGCCTTCAACACTGGAGGAATGCTGGTTGCCTTACTGTTATGTACAAGGCCAATGTTATTAGGGTACCACACTTCGCTCCACTTCGTGGTCAGCGAGACAACAGCTTCTACACAACAAGACAGGCAGCAAACAGCAACACACTGTGGTTGTACCCTTTTCAAGAATATTGCTTCATTTGAGATCATTCATTCCTAGAATGACCTAAGTCTGGAATATGTTTGTACGGCACAGTGACATCAACGAAATAAAGTCAGTTGACCAAATGAAATTGCTGGCCCACAGATGGCTCTAACTTCATCCTATTCCCTATTTGTATGTCTCATAACAATAAAAAGGCTTTGAAATGAGTTAACAGCTCTTATCATATAAATAAAGGTAGGAACTCATAACCTTACGCTGTAAAACCATTATGTAAATATAAAAAAAATAGAGAGCAGGGAGGGGGGTGAATCCATAACACACATATAAGGAAGAATTGATGATACTTCAGTGTGAGATTAGTGAGCAAATGGTAGGTAGTTCAGTTGAGACTAGCACTATACATGGATTCAAAAATAGATATTGTTTGACAACTCTAAAGGGCAGAAATTAAATCACAATGAATTAATCCAAGAGTAAATATAGGGCCCCAAAACTAGATCTCAACCCTAGTTGACACAACTGGGTGAGTATTAGTACTTTTTACTCAATTTGTACTACACTTGTATTAGAACCTGCCATCTCGTCAGACTTCCTTTGTTTGTTACTCCTTTTCAAACAGCATTTTACAGTACAGATTCCTCTCAGTTTATGCAAATTCACTTTTATGCGGTCACCTTATTTCCAATAGTAATTTGTTATTATATGGTATAAATATGCTCAATGTGATCAACCAAGCCCAGTATCAGCTTACATATGTTACACTCCCCTTTCTGTCTCTTGTGCCACTAAAACTATTTCCCCTACTTTCTTCTACCACTACTACTACCAGCATTACCTCTACCACTACTTTTCTGCCTCCTTCTTCCTCTCTTTGTCTTATCCCTGTCCCCCTTTCCTATATATACTGGCTCCCTCACCTTAGTGTGTTAGTGTGACTTGTAAATGGTCCAGATTGTACCGAAACATCATCATAAGCTTCTCTCTCCTATGTTTGGGTTATTTGTGTATTCCAGTCATGGTATTATGCCTTTTTGTTTTTACCAAGTACACCATATAGTACTTGAATTTGAAGAATTATGTATGAAAACTTACTTAAAACCACTCTTAGCTTAATTTTATATTCCTAATTTCAGAATCAAGAAGCATAAAACCCAAGATCTGTATACAGAAGTACTGTAAAATCTAGGCGAGTAAACTTTAAACTTTAAGATCTTTGGAGTAATAATACAGCGCTTGCCTTTTTAAAAGAGTTCCAAATCACACTTCATCCTTTTTGATTTTGTAGTATGTTATAGTAATCTTTCTGTAGAGTAGGAGTTGTTTGGCATTCTGGTGATCAACGAGTCACCTAGTAAGCATTCGTTAGCCATTTCTGGTGATCAATGCAAGATTCAATAGGCGTTGGTTATCTCTCTCTGGTGATCAGCACTTTATCTAGTAGATGTTGGTCTGACTTATCTGGTAATCAGCGCATGATCCAGTAGGTGTTGGGCTGCCTTGTCTGGTAATCAGCGCATGATCCAGTAGGTGTTGGTCTGCCTTGTCTGGTAATCAGAACATGATCCAGTAGGTGTTGGTCTGCCTAATCTGGTAATCAGCAAATGATCCAGTAGATGTTGGTCTGACTTATCTTGTAATCAGCACATGATCCAGTAGGTGTTGGTTGGCCCTATCTGGTGATCAGTGAATGATCCAGTAACTCAGCAATAACTGTTTGGTAGGTGTTGGTTGGCTCATTTGGGTGATCGGCGCATGATCTGGTTAGCCGTATCTGATGATCAATGCATGATCCTCTAGTCAATGTGAATTTAACACTAAAGGACAGGAAAAATAAACATATTTCATATTAAATACTGTATCTTAAAGATGAAATTCTTACCATAATAATGGTATAGTAAAAAAACAGACAGATGTGGTGCTATTAAACTAATTTGACTATATATCACTTATCAGATTGGAAAGTTAACTAGCTTCTAAGTTAAAACAGAAATCGATAAACTTTCTGGCCTAATGGGGGTTAGGGTTGTCCAGATAATCAACACTTTGGTTAATCACATTGAGTTTTTAAAAAAAAATTATTAGCTAGTTGATAGAACAAATTAGTGTGAATATTTTAATACTAATAATATCAGCGCACTTGTGCAAGAATATTAGACTCGCCAGTTGATGTGTATTGGACGTATGGTGTGATTTGTTTGCTCTTGAACATCGGCGAAAATCGAACATTTTCGCTACTTTGAGCTCAATTTCAAGGTACTTGTCATTGTCAAACCAATCAAAATCATCTCTATTTCTGTAATATATCTTCCATTCTATCACATGAGACCAAGAAAACGAGAATACATCAATAAATACCATACGAAAATAGACTGCAAAGTCGCTGTTTTAAACAAAAAAAATGGTCGGAGTTTTTTTTTCTCATTATGCAGTGTGTGCAGGATTTTTTTTATACTGCACACACTGACCACACAGACCCATTCTTTCATATGTAGGCCTACCAGCCGTTTCCTGCTTAATTTGAAGCCGCTAGAATTTACGCGTACTAGTACGGCACCAACCCCTGCTCGTAAAACGTACGTACTAGTACGGCACCGACCCCTGCTCGTAAAAGGTACGTACTAGTACGGCACCGACCCCGAAAGGGTTAAATAAAGTGAAAAATAAAAATTGATTAAGATGATGATGTGTTGGAGTCACTATGAGGTGAGGTAAACAGCACAGCTTGCTCTGTGCAAAACAAAGGTAGTCTGTTATGGTATATTGGCAGAACAAGGTGAAGTCCAGCCTTTATCATGTCTGCCTCTGAGCCTAGTCTGTTTAGAAGTGATGCTGAGTGCCCTAGCCCTGCTGATAGAAGGGAAAATCAAATGACATACACTAATGGTCGGAGGGGCCTGATATGGGTGAGCACATATTACTGACAATTCAGTCTAATAAGACTAGAGAAGCATAGTACTATACAAGATTGTTTTTCACTTTTTTATTGTTTTTAATATCTTAAGAAACTATGTACATTAGTTTCTCGTGATGTTTGATGCACTTCAAAATGTTTTAGGACTTAAAACATGGGAAAATAAGAACATAAGAAAGAAGGAACACTGTAGCAGGCCTATTGGCCCATGCGAGGCAGGTCCAAGTCTCCTACCGGCTTAAGCCAATGCCCTAACCTAGTCAGGTCAGATCACATTCACTTGACATAGCTTGACATTGCTTCGTTTGGAATATACAGTATAAATTGGTGTAAATAATTTTTTCTTCTATTTTTTTTTTTTTACTGCTGTGCTCTTCTAATGCAATGTACAAGGAATACCTATTATATTACAATTGTTTCAAGGTGTAATACTTCTCTAAATATGGAAATATGTCTCATTGTATGACTTTCTTGGGCTCTCCTGGGTTAATTCTTATCATGTTATTATATATAGGGGTATAAATTTGGAGTGGAAAGTAGTAAGGGAAGGGATCATCACAGGAACAGTGGTAGGGAGGGGGGTACAAGAGGTCTTGAGTTTTAGGGGCTTGAGCATCCTGCAGGCTTGTGTGAGCTTGGTAGATAGGGGTGCATGGAGACAGGTGACTTTTAATGGATTTGCTGTTGGAATGTGAGTAGGGTAACTTTGATGAAGATATTCAGGCAAACCATTTATCCATACTTGAACCCTGAATGTGGGAAGGGTAGTGCCTACACTCTGGAGGAGGAGTGGGGATGTTGCAGTTGGAGGAGTAGTCTAATTGCGATGTCAGCACTTTCTGGAAAGCTGGCGATTGAATGAATTTTGGTAAATGTGTTTTCTTCTTAGGGTCACCCTGCCTTAGTGAGAGATGGCTGATGAGTTAAAAAAAGAAAAATTAGGTTCATTGGGAATATCCTGGGTTTTATAAACATAATGTAATTTGTGTCCATAATACCTGTATGCCTTCAAGACCATTGTAAAACAAGGAAATCTTATGATATTACCGTTGTTTCAAGATGTAATACCTATCATAACATGGAAATAAGTCACAGTGTTTGACTATATTGGGTCATCTACATAGTGTTCTTTTTGCATGAATTTCAGTTTTAGTTCAGCCTCTCCTCACATAATGATGGAGTTACATTCCTGAGACCACGTTGGTAAACGAATTTGTCGCTAAGCAAGGAACACATTACAGTGGTAGTGGGTGGTTTGTGTCAGCCGTCTTCGATATTGTTTTAATGTCACCTTTTGCACCATTTATAACATTTTTAGTACAGTGGAACCTCAGTTTTCATATGCCCCAGCTTGCATGTGAAACCACAGTTATTCTCCATAAAATGTATTTTTTGTTAATATTTTTGGGTGTCTGGAATGGATTAATTGGATTTACATTATTTCTTATGGAAAATATTATAAAAAAAATACATTTTATAGAGAATAACTGTGATTTTACATGCAAGCTGGGGCATATGAAAACCGAGGTTCCACTGTATATTTTTAAATGTTTATACAGGAGTCTATTGTATTTTGTAATAAACAGAATAAAGGAAATCGGCTCTAATATGCATTATTTAAGTATGCATACTGGTCTGAGCGCCCGTCTTAAGTCCAAGTTGTCGGTAAATGAGTACATCACTATGTGAGGAGAGGCTGTATCATGAAATTGTAATAAACTTGGAATGAATAAAGCATTTTCCTGCCAATTCCATAACTTGTGGTGGGAACACTGGTGGTGGAACAACAGGTCCTGGTTTCATTGCTTACTGATGCTAATTAGCAATGTTACTCCTTGATGTACTGTTTAAAAATGCCTGATCTTAGATTTTTTTTTTTTCAAAGACATGGAGAGGTTGTAGGAGAGTCAAACAGTTGAGCTGAGGTCAAAAATATTGGCAAGTGGTGTATTAGAAGGCACAAAATATTGTGCATACAAATTTGTTGGAAACATTCTCATCACCTGCATACCAATAAGGGATCATTCTGTTTTGTAGGAAACATGCAAACCTATGGTATTATCTCTAGTCTCCCAGAGAATTGTTTGCAATCAGGCAGCACCACCACCACACATATTTCTCATTTACAAACTTTTTCTCTTAACTATCAGTCACCAGCATGTACACAATTGTAGAATTACATCTTAAGTAGACATTTCAGTATAGAAGGCATGGGAATGTGTAATGTATGATAGATTACTGTAAACTTATGGGCACTTGGTATTTATCTTTAATGTACATCGAGTATCCTCTTGTAACCATTTTCATAAGGGCATTCTATATTATTTAATCATAATGTTTTGGGAAGCATTAGTTAGAATTATTAGGATAGGAAAGAAGGTGTAAACTGCTGCAATGGCCACCTGGCTGTATGGTTGGCAAACTAGAAAAATCTGTGGTAAGTTTACCCAAAGTTTGCACATACTGAATCAAGAGGATTTCAACTTATACAAACATTTTTTTTTTTTTTTTACCAATAAAATAAAAAAATTGCATAACCCTCAGATGAGTCCTTTTTTTTCCTTACTCTTTCTTCCCATCATTTCCATTTCCTCTCTCCTATTCTCTTACCTTACTCTCTTTCTCAGAGCCACCCCACCACCCAACCACCCACCCACCCACTCTCCCACCTTCTCATTGTCCTGTATCTGACACTACAAACTTTACATTTATTTGCTCTCCACCCTCTTACTGGACATATGATGTTGTATGGGTGAGGAGTGGTGAGGGTATTGCAAAGAGAGTGAGAGTGTGTTGTGGTGAGTACAGTAAGCTGAGTCAGGATAGGAAGATGAGAAATAAAGGATGTCATCTGGCTGGGGTCATGGCAGTGGCAGTGTCAGAATTTCTATACTGGGGAGCTTTGGGGTGGCTATCTGGTTGGAAGGGAAACTAGGAGACATGTTTTAATGCAGTGTTATCATTACAGATGCTCCTCGCTTTACAATGGCTCAACTTACGATATTTCATCTTTACGATGGTGCGATAAAACATTAAAAGTTTTTTGTACAGTACAGTAGGACCCCCGTATCTATGGGGATAAGTTCCAAGGACATACTGAAACCACGGATAGAAGCAAACCCTATTTAGGTCATTTTTCGTTTACATACAAACCTATCATAAAGTTTAATTGATAAATTATGCTTCTCTTAGGCTTTGAAGAACTGCCACCATCACTACTTTTACACTTTGAGGCCACGGTAAACCGTGGATATGGGGGTTCTACTGTATGTACTGTACATTTATTGATAGGCTAAAATTGTATTACAGTGGACCCCCGGTTAACGGCCATAATTCGTTCCAGAATGCTGTTCAAGTGCCGTTACCGAACAAATTTATTAACATAAGGAATAATGTATATTAGATTAGTCCTTTTGGTCCCCCAAACATACACTTACAGAAGCACTTACAAAAATACACTTACATAATTGTTAGTGTTTGGAGCAGGCCGTTAACCGGGGTCCACTGTAATTTATTTACTTTTCAGTACTGGTATTTAGTTAGTTACAGTAATTATTTGTTTATTTACTTATTCAGTGATATTTATTTACATATTTATCATATCATAATCATATTTGACTTAGATGGGTTCATTGGAATGTAACCTGCATTGCTATATTTACTTAAGAACATAAGAACATAAGAAAGAAGGAACACTGCAGCAGGCCTACTGGCCCATGCGAGGCAGGTCCAAATCTCCAACGGCTTAAGCCCCGACCCAGCCAGGTCAGGTTACATTCACTTAAGGAGGGAACACTGCATCTGACCTAGCACAGGCTAGTCAGGACCAACTCACACCCAACCGCACCCACTCATATAATTGTCTAGTTGACCACCTGGTCAGCCGACCACCTGGTCAGGTCACTTCCACTTAAGGAATTAGTACAGCTACTGACCTGGTAATACAAGCTAGTCAGGTCCAAATTCACACCCATCCACACCCACCCATGTATTTATCTAACCTATTTTTAAAACTACACAACGTCTTAGCATCTATGACGGTACTCGGAGTTTGTTCCACTCATCCACAACTCTATTACCAAACCAGTGCTTTCCTATATCCTTCCTGAATCTGAACTTTTCCAACTTGAAACCATTGCTGCGAGTCCTGTCTTGGCTGGATATTTTCAGCACGCTATTTACATCCCTTTATTTATTCCTGTTTTCCATTTATACACCTCAATCATATCCCCCTAATTCTACGCCTTTCTAGAGAGTGCAGATTCAGGGCCCTCAGTCTATCCTCATAGGAAAGATTTCTGATACATGGGATCAACTTTGTCATCCTCCTTTGTACGTTTTCCAGTGCATTTATATCCATTCTGTAATACGGTGACCAGAACTGTGCAGCATAATCTAAATGAGGCCTAACCAAAGATATATAGAGTTGTAGAACAACCTGAGGACTTCTATTATTTATACTTCTTGATATGAAGCCAAGGATTCTGTTAGCTTTATTGCGAACACTTATGCACTGTTGTCTTGGCTTCAGATTACTACTAACCAGAACTCCTAAATCCTTCTCGCTATCACAAGTAATAAGATCTACATTATTCAGCTTATATGTGGCATGGTTATTGTCCTGCCCAACATTTAGAACTTTGCATTTGTTTACAAATGCAAATACAAATACTTGGGGGGCTTTGGGGCTGAAGTAATTTTTGGGGGGAAGGGGGGGGCTGAAGCTCCCCAAACAGTCTTCCATGGTACTGCCACTGGGTTAGAGCTTTCTCACCCCAGGCTTCCTGGCAACATGCTTGACTTCCTGACATACCAACCATCCTGCCCCACCCACGACTACTGACAGGTACTAGACGTGGATACCTGTGTCAGTAACAAAGTAAACAATAAATCAACAGTTTTATACCAATCTCTACCAAACAAACGAGAACTCTCCACATGTAGATAAGATGAACATAAACAAACTTATCACTCCCTTTGGTGAAAAGTAGCTAGAATGATTTTTTATGAAAATGGTTTTTGCTTGAATATTTGCAATGATTGTATCTGCAGATTGGCAATCTTAAGTCATTAAATGGTTCCAATGTACTATGGGTATGTAGTTCAGAGGGAAACCTCAGTTCTGTCTATGCATTTCTAGAAAGACAGTATGAGTGATGGTAAATGTGTTTCCCTTATTTAGGTTCCCTACCTTGAAAAAATGCCAAAATGTATATGCTGTATATACGTATGTGTATTTTTTTTTTTTTTTTTTTTTTGGTATTTCTTTTTACATGTGTACTCACCTAATTGTGGTTGCAGGGGTCAAGTCATAGCTGTGTGTGTGTGTGTGTTCGTGTGTTCGTGTTCCTGAGGGTATGTGTGTGCAGGCCTGTGCGTGTGTGTGTGTGCATTGTCTTTATGTGTGTATACATGTATGTACAGTGGACCCCCGAGTTACGAGCCTGTAAATCATACAATTATGTAAGTATAATATTGTAAGTGCTTTTGTAAGTGTATTTTTGGGGGTCTGAAATGGACTAACCTACTTGACATTATTTCTTAAGGGAGTAAATTCGTTCGGTAATGGCACTTGAGCAGGCTTCTGGAATGAATTTTGCTCATTACTCAGGGGTCCACTGTATGTCTGTCTGTATGTGTGTGTTCAGCATTTTTTGATAATCATGCAGTGATGTTCATTTAGGATGGAATAAATCTAAGGGATTTTTTCCTTTATGGGGAGGCCTAGTCACACTCATTGTAAACAGACTTCCAAAACCATCAGTTCTGCAGGTTTGTCTGTGTATCCCATACCATTCTCATGTGTGTGTTAATGAATCAAATGCTGGAAGTGCAAAGAAGTATAGTCATGAAAATCTTGATGTTTTGAAAAGAATTGAGATTTTGGGTAAGCTTAAAAGTTTAATAAGTGTGACGGGACATGACATGAACCATTGGTCTGAATGAAGCATCAGTTCCTAAAGTTAAAAGAAATTAGGCGAAGATAGCATCTTGTGTAATGAGTAACCCTGATTTTGGCCTGAAAAAGAATGACATAGGTCATGACAGCTAAACATGATGGACAAAATTATTGAGTGAATAGAGTGAGCAGGAAAGATGCACCACTTAATTTCATCAAAATGAAGCAGAAAGCCTTAGAGTATTATAAAATAGTGTGTAATAAGGAAGGCCTGAACAAGCATGTGTGTTTAGTTATGGATGGATTCTCAGTTTTAAATGATGTAATTATGCTGCATTGGGAATTTCCCTGGAAGACTGCCCATACTTCAAAATCACCTGATACAGTACTGCATAGTAGCAAGCTGAAACAATCCATTGCTACTTTGACTCCCAGTGCAATTTTCTCTTGCTAGCTGATGCAAGTTCTCGATGACATCTTCCAATAAAGATTTGTCTGGTGAGCATGAAACACATGCTGTGGCTCACAGCCATTAAAAATAACTTCCTTCAATTTAGAAGGGAAATTTCCTGCAGGCATGTGGTGAGCAGAAGCATTTTAACCAGAAAATTGAATGTTATGTAACCAATTGTGCAATTTGACCTTGCGGAACCAGCCTGTACTAAACACACACTCTTGTTCATGCCTTCCTTCCTTCTTCATCATACACTGTACAGTGGTCCCTCGATTTTCGTGCATCTCCAAACTCGAACATTTATGTAAGTGTATTTTCGTAAGTGCTGTTGCAAGTGTATTTTTGGGGGTCTGAAATAGACTAACCTACGTGACATTATTTCTTAAGGAAGTAAATTCGTTCGGTAATGGCACTTGAGCAGCATTCTGGAACAATTTTTGGCAAAACCGAGGGACCACTGTATTATTAAGATGAAATTAAGTCATGCACCTTTCTTGGGTTTCTGCCCAATCCACTTAATTTTTCTTTCTTATTTAGCTGTTGTAACCTATGTGTCATTCTTTTTCAGGAGGTCACACCCTGGGTTACTCATTGCACAAGTTCCTATCTTCTCTTTATTCCACTTAATTAACCGAGTTGATGCATCGTTGATACCATAGACTTTGCGCCATTTCCATCACAGGCGCACTACTTTTAAGCTTATCTAAGACCTCAGTTTTTTCATACATCAAGACATTCACACTTAAACTTTCTTTTGCTACTTCCAGCATCACCCGCATTTCTCGGGTGCTGTGGTTACCATCCAGATGTGATATATGAAGATAAGATAAAAAATCGATTCACTAACACAGAGCTGAGTATGGTATGGTATGTTTATGAATGGAGAGCTGATGAATGGGAGGTTCTGTACTTTAAGTGCAACTAGGCCTCCCTAATAAAGACAATGGCCTGATAGATATATAGCTGGCTGCAAGGTGGAGAAAGCAGCATTCCATATTTTTCCCATAAATTTACAGTCATAAATAAACGCCACAGTGTCATGGTTGAAAAATGCCTCCATTTTTTCAAACGTTTTTTAGTGAGAACATCATAATGGATCGTGTCTTAATCGATGGTGGGGAGAGTGTGTGAATGAGTGTTAGTGTGAGTGTGTGTGTTTGTGTGTACTCACCTAATTGTGGTTGCAGGGGTCGAGACTCAGCTCCTGGCCCCGCCTCTTCACTGTCCGCTACTGGGTCTCTTCTCTCCCTGCTCCATGAGTTTTATCATACCTTGTCTTAAAGATATGTATGGTTCCTGACTCCACTACATCGTTTGCGAGACTATTCCACTTCCTGACTACTCTATGGCTGAAGAAATTCTTCCTAACATCCCTTTGACTCATCTGAGTCTTCAGCTTCCAATTGTGCCCCCTTGTTTCTGTGTTCCCTCTCTGGAACATCCTGTCACTATCTACCTTGTCGATTCCCCGCAGTATTTTGTATGTCGTTATCATGTCTCCTCTACTAACCCTTCTTCTGTCCTCCAGTGTTGTTAGTCCTATTTCCCTCAACCTTTCTTCGTAGGACAGTCCCCTGAGCTGTGGAACTAACCTTGTCGCAAACCTTTGCACTTTCTCTAATTTCTTGACGTGCTTGACCAGGTGTGGGTTCTAGACTGGTGCTGCATACTCTAGTATGGGCCTGACGTACACGGTGTCCAGTGTCTTGAACGATTCCTTGTTAAGGTAATGGAACGCTAATCTTAGGTTTGCTAGTCGCCCATATGCTGCCGCAGTTATCTTGTTGATGTGTGCTTCCGGAGATGTGCTTGGTGTTATACTCACCCCAAGGTCTTTCTCCTTTAACGAGGTTTGTAGCCTTTGTCCGCCTAGCCTGTACTCTGTCAGCGGTCTTCTTTGCCCTTTCCCGATCTTCATGACTTTGCATTTGGTGGGATTAAATTCGAGAAGCCAGTTGCTAGAACAGATGTCCAGCTTGTCCAGGTCTCTTTGAAGTCCTGCTTGGTCCTCATCCGATTTGATTCTCCTCATTAATTTCACATCGTCTGCAAACAGCGACACTTCTGAGTCTATCCCGTCCGTCATATTATTCACATATAGTACCAAGAACAGCACTGGTCCATACATACACAACCCGCACATAGAAGAGAGGAGCTTACGACGATGTTTTGGTCCGACTTAGACCATTTACAAAGTCACACTTGTCGCAGGACTGACCCCTGCGGGACCCTGCTCGTCACAGGCGCCCACTGTGATACCTCATCACGTACCATGACCCGTTGTTGCCTCCCTGTGAGGTATTCCCTGTGTGGTCTTCCCTGTGTGTGTGTGTGTGTGTGTGTGTGAGTGAGTGAGTGAGTGAGTGAGTGTGTGTGTGTGTGTGTGTGAGGAGAGAGAGAGAGAGAGAGAGAAAGTGAGTGAGTGAATGTGTGTAGGTATATATTCATGCATGTACGTATGTTTGCATTACATTATTATATAATAATTAAATGTAATGTATGCTTTAATTTTCTGCAGCCTGATGAGGAAGATGACCCATACAAATTTGAGGAGGAAGAGTTAGATCGTGCTCGTGAAGAAGCTAAAAAACTAGAAGTTGAACGACAGCGTAAAGCTTCAGTATCATCTTCTGGTGTATCTGACCGCTCGCCTCTCAATCACAGCTTTGACTCTGATCGATCTCCGGCTGCATTCTCGTCTGAGGGCGAGCGCTCTCCTATGACAAGGTCACCCCATACTCCTGGATTTGGCTCTAAACAGTTTTCACCAGTTCCAGAAAAGTCACCAAGTGTACCTGCTTATTCTCCCAGATATGAAACTTCCTTATCAAAACCATTCCCATCCTATGATCCAGAAAAATCAAAATATCAAGCCAATGGGGCAATAAAAGTAGGTTTTTATCAAGACATGACAGATAAAACAAATGCTGACAAACCAGATAAAAAGGTTGTGGAACAGAAGACAGCCGAGTCACCAGTTTACAGTCCCACTGTGCCATACATGAGTTCCTTTTATTCCAGCAAAGCTGAGGCTAACAAAAAGCAGAAATCTCCGGCTGGCTATGCAAGTTTCTACAGTGCTTCAGATTCCGCTCTAGACAAAGCTAAAACTCCCAATTACTACTCAGCTTCTGCTCCAGCAACACCCACAAGCAAACCATCCCCAGCTTCCTTAACAGTTGATTCTGCTGATAAGTCAAAACCACAATATGGTTACTATTCATATGATACGACTAAGCCCCTTACTGATCAGTATAAAAATACTGGCTCAGTGCCACCCCCTCAGAAGAAGCCTCAGGGGTATTTTAATGCCCAAGATGGTCCCAAGAAACAGCCAACTTTATCACCAGCTGCCCAACCTGGTCCATTACCCAGTGATTTAGCATCTCCTGGGCAGGTTACCCTACCAGCACCAAGTCCAGTTATGCTCAACAAATCTGAGATGCAACCCCTAAAAAAGAGAGCAGCTATAGACCGTAGCAGTCAAGATTTCTCACCCAGTACGCCAGTTGCTGTTGTTGGGGCAGATACCACTGTTGGTGTACCCACTCCTCCATGGACAGAGCCAAAGTCTGTAGAAGATACTGTAAGCCCGAATAGCACAGCCCCTCCCAATGTGACAGTTCCATTTTCACCCCATCCATCTGCATTACCTGCCAACCTAGCCAATTTATCACAAATTGTATCCCGTATCACAGAGCCTGATTCTGCCAGAACTATTACTGATAAAGATTCAGCCAAAACACCGACTGAACCTCAGCAAGCCCCTCCTACATACCCAACTCCTGACACTGTTGTAGGAAAGACTTTACCATCTCCTATATTTGATGTAACTGGAGGACAGACTCCTACAGAAAGTCAGGTTTTAGATTTAGAACGTAGTGCAATAGGTTCAGTTACTGATTTAAGTGAATTGCATCAATCAAGTCTGTCTGTTGCTGGAGGTGTGCCGTCGTCACCTGCAGACCTAGCTCGGCAGTTAGAGGCTGAACAGCAGCTGCAGGACAGAACAGTTCTGCCAAATTACCATCAGCAGATCACCAGTCCACACATGCAAACACAGCCTGGTCTTGCGTCACCACAACAGTTATCCAAAGGCCCACAAACTCCCCAATCCCAAATACAAAGTGGCCCACAACCTCCAATAGCACATCAAAAGTCAACAGAGGGTTCTCGTCCTGCTAGTCGTGACTTGCCACCCGCTCATGCCACTGATAAATCACATATGTATCTGCAACAGAAAAGTATGTGGAGCTCCAGTTTGGCTACGAGCTTGGCCTCAAGCCTAGCTTCTAGCTTGCCACCAAGCATTGTGACCAGTTTGGCAACTAGCTTAGGAACTAATTTGGCTACCACCTCAGTAATTGCATCATTGCAGAAAATGGGGTCCTTACCATCTGAGCGTCTTACTCAAGATCGACTGACTCAAGAACGTCTGGCACTTGATCGTGCAGCTTTTGCTTCTCTTGCCAGTCGGACAGGGCAGGCAAATTTATTTTCACATGAACTATTGCAAAGAGGGTCAGTTAGTGCTGGACAGACTCAAGTGGGAACTGGGCCAAGTAGTGGAGGCTCTTCTGGTGGTAGTTCATCTGGAACTTCAGCATCAACTGGTCGATCTACTTCTAGTTCTGGTAGTGCTACAGGGGGATCAGCAGCTGCAGCCAGCAATAGTGTAGAGTTAGGTATTGGACGGTCATATGCCAATATGATGGGAGGTCAATCTTCTCCACTGTTTGGCCGAGGGGAAGGTGCTCTTACTCCAGGCTCTTTGCCACGTCCACTGTCTGGCTCCTCTTCCCCATTTTTACCACAATCACCAGGGTTGAGTGCAGCATTAGGTCTACCCGGAGCACCACGGACTCCTACTCCTGCTCACCAACAGTCCCACCAAAGCTTGCCTGGATTGAGTCAAGGCACTTTCCCATCCTTATCACGAGATCCAAGGGACCCCATTTCACAGTCTCATCCATCCCTTCAGATCCCCAGTCTTAATTCTATGTCTTCTACCCAAGCTCAGACACTCAGTCACCTTAATGCTGCCAGTCTGGCGTCATACTCCAGTAGAGATTCTTTGGCGCTTATGAACCAAGGTAGCCGTGGATCACTAGCAAGTGGTCTAGTAGATCCAACATCTCAGATTTATCAGCAGTACCTTCAACAGCGGCAGGCTCAAGAGGAGCTGATACTTAGATCAGCTGGTGCTCACCCCTCCCAGTTGGCTGCTCACCAGTCCATGATGCTTCAACAGGGGCTCATGAGTGCAGCTGGCTACTCAGGCTACCCTCCCTCCCTTGGCCTCAGACCAGGGTCCTATCAAGGCATGAACAGACCTTGGCTCTGAAGTTGTTAACCCACCTCAAAACTGCAGGCCCACCATGGCTACAATAAGACCCATCTTGTTATTTGTTAATATGTTTGGGTTGCTGTCATACTGATTCCTGTGGTTTTGTTTAGTTTTTCCGACAACAATGGCATGCAGTTTTAGTGCAGAGGCCGAGTGCAATAGGTTAAGTTCTTTCTTTTGTCAGATAGAGAACTATTTTTATATTTACTTTGATCAGTATTTATAGAATATTTTTATTTATTTACAGTTCGAAGGCATTTTTTAAATATAAATTATAACCCTGTTAAAATTGTTTTGTTGTGATTTTAATACTATTATGCAAGTAGAGGGAAATGTATGCTGCCAATATTTTTTTTATACATATTTTATTGTACCACTTGCAGTTTAAGCAGCTGGTTTTTATCACAAAACAGGGGGCTTATTGTACAAAAATGTGATTTTTAGATATTGAATGACTTCAGTTTAATAATTGATGTTTTAATAGCAGCTCTTAAATTTAACAGAGTACCTGGTGGGATGATGCGGTAAACAGCCAAGTTTATGCCCCTATAAATTTGACTTCTGGGAAGTTTAATTCATAATACTCACTGCATTATCTTATCCCTAAAATGTACCTGAAAACAACTGGGAGTGAATTTGTGTCGATGCGTCTTGAGGGACTGGAGCGTAAGATACCGAGTGTTATGCAATGAATTACCTAAAGTAGGGTAAAGCTGGTTTGCGTTGGATCTCATTTATCTACCCACTGGAGTGGCAGGTGTGGGGTGCAAGTCAACTAGTACAAAAACCTGCCTGACGAAGTTGTCTCCCCCTAGTGGCCAGCTATAACTGTTAACCTGATGTTGTGTTGTGGCTACCTAGAGCTTGAGAACCAGAGGGTTCAGGGACTACTTACCCCTCCACTACTCTGCATAAGCTAATGAAAATATAAATTTTTAAGAATTTCATAAATGAAATTCAGTCTTTCCTGCACCATGCATAATCCAAAATTAATATAACCATTGGTAATAATAGTATTGCTTTTCTTTCACAAAGATACAACATTTGAAGATAAAATTTGTTACACTTTACAGATTGCCATATAATTATTTTTCAGTCTTATAGTAAATGCTCTTCATATATAATTACAAATGTGACTAAATTAAATTTTATAGATGGGCAATTTATGGTAGTTAATGAACAATACAGTAAGGTTTACAAGCGTGTCTGTCCTATGACCACAACTTCCCAAGGTCCACAAAAGTGAAAGTGGTTTGTAAGTTTTATTGCAGCTTTTATACAAGAAGTTCTGTTTAGACCACAATGTCAGAATATCAGTGTTAGTACCACTGCCTGTCAGTACCATAGCCTGTAGTACACCAGACTGCTATTACTACAGTTTGTTGGTGCCAAAAAAATCTTACTTCCAAACCTTAACTCAATGAATCATATTGAATCTGTTTTTAACACAGTCTTTATTTCAAGTTTGACATGATCATTGGGTATCAGTAACCTTAAGTACTGCTGCCTGTCATTATCAAACTGTGTAGCTCAGACTTGGAAACCACTGTTTGTCAGTACCAAGATGTGTCCCACCGGGTGGAAATGTGTAGCTGCAGCATGGGATGTACATAGCCTATTTTTGAACTATGTGTACAAATTAGTGAGACTGTATATATTATGTATATATATATATGACAAATAAGAAATAAATGCTGTTTCTATACATATATCATGACCCTAATTAACCTTTTATCTCTTCTTTATAGTTTAATGAAATCTATTTTGTATTAAAAACTGTAATGAATAAGAGTAGATTTCCAAATGAGTGGATTTACATATACAGTTTTACCTCGAGTTACGAGCTTAATTCGTTCCAGACAGCTATTCAAGTGCCAATACCGAAGGAATTTTTTCCCATAAGAAATAATGAAAATTAGATTAATCCATTTCAGTCCCCCAAAAATACACTTACAAAAGCACCTACAAAAATACACTTACATAGTAATTGTTCGAGTTGGGAGCTGCTCTTAAGTAGAGGTACCACTGTATAATTTTTTTTTACTCTAATACAGTATGTTAATAAAGTTCATCGTATCTGTGACGAAAATATAAATTAAGTAATTATAGATACAGTGGACCCCTGAGTTACGGTCACCTCGGAAATCGTACAATTATGTATGTATAATATTGTAAGTGCTTTTGTAAGTGTATTTTTTGGGGTCTGAAATGGACTAACCTACTTGACATTATTCCTTAAGGGAGTAAATTCGTTTGGTAATGGCACTTGAGCAGGGTTCTGGAATGAATTATGCTCGTTACTCGGGGGTCCACTGTCATTATTACTAGTGGCCTTGCGATTTCTCTGTTAAGGATGATATGACTACAAACATTCTTCCATGTTATCTACAATTTGTAAATGAGTAATCACAAGGGAATGAGAACTTATCAAATTGTCATTTCATAACATAATCCCAAAAGAAAAGAAATTGAAATTTATGATTTAGCTTATATGGATAATGCAAACATTTCACTGAAGAAGAAGAATGTTTGAATACAATAATTAGTGGAGAGGACAGGTTATGTTTTTGACCATATGACTGTAAGTCAAAGAAAATACGTACAGTGGACCCCCGAGTTACGAGCACCTCGGAAATTGTACAATTATGTAAGTATAATATTGTAAGTGTATTTTTGGGGGTCTGAAATGGACTAACCTACTTGACATTATTCCTTAAGGGAGAAAATTCGTTCGGTAATGGCACTTGAGCAGGCTTCTGGAATGAATTATGCTCGTTACTCGGGGTCCACTGTACAGTATTTACAGTATGATCATATAGAAGATGAATGTCATAAAATGAGACAGTAGAGGATTTTCATATCTTCAGAGGTTGATAAATATCACAATACAGTGGTCCCTCGGTTTTCGTGCATCTCCAAACTCGAACATTTATGTAAGTGTATTTTCGTAAGTGCTGTTGCAAGTGTATTTTTGGGGGTCTGAAATAGACTAACCTACGTGACATTATTTCTTAAGGAAGTAAATTCGTTCGGTAATGGCACTTGAGCAGCATTCTGGAACGAATTTTCGGCGAAAACCGAGGGACCACTGTAACTGCAATGTAATTATTAATGTTCAATTTTGTTGAAACTTAGAAAGCATGATTATCTATAGAATTGTAAAAGTGAAAAAAAAAAAGTACAAACTGCTAATCTAATCTTTAAAACTACAACAGTACAATAGTCATAAATTATTCAAGAAAGAAACAGATGGGCAGATTGTATTTGTCTATAGAGTTCAAAAAAAGCATTTATTAGTTCCACTTGGAAGGCTAATGTAAAAAAAAAATGTAGGAGAATGAATGGCTAACTATTATAGAATATGAAAGATTTTATTTGGAAGAAAAATGCAAACTGATAAGATTAAAACATGTAAATTACTGTATTCATAGGGCAATGTCATCAGCAGGGTCCCACAAGGATCAGCACTTTCCTGATAATACTTCTAGTTTATATAAATTACATATACAGTGGACCCCCGAGTAACGAGCATAATTCATTCCAGAAGGCTGCTCAAGTGCCATTACCGAACGAATTTTCTCCCTTAAGGAATAATGTCAAGTAGATTAGTCCATTTCAGACCCCCAAAAATACACTTACAATATTATACTTACATAATTGTACGATTTCCGAGGTGCTTGTAACTCGGGGGTCCACTGTACAGTGGACCCCCGGTTTACGATAAGTCTCCAAACTCGCCCTTATATGTAAGTTTATTTTTGTAAGTGCTTTTGTAAGTGTAATTTTGGGGGTCTAAAAGGACTAATCTAATTTACATTATTCCTTATGGGAATAAATTCGTTCAGTAATGGCACTTGAACAGCATTCTTGAACGAAAAAATGACGTAATCCAGGGGTCCACTGTACCAACATATTTGTGGATGATGCAAAATAAGTAGCAGTAATAAAAATGTTTTCTACATAGTTCCCTTAACCCCATAACGTGCCATAGTAGAAATCCTGGAGAACTTTTTAAAACATTTTGTCAGGTAATTCTTTAGGTCTTTCTAAGAATTTTTAAGTCATGTGCCTTTGGGAAAATTTTGTAAAGGTTTTCAAGTTTTTAATTAAAAGCAGGTCCAATGCAGGCTGCAAAAACAACTCTTGGGTAATTGCACAAGTCCATGGGATGTTTGACAAAAGTTTTAAATTACAGCCTCTCCTCACTTAATGACGGAGTTCCATTCGCAAGACCACATCAGTAAACGAATTTGTTGCTAAGTGAGGAGCATTCTATAATGGTAGTGTGTTTGTGTCAACTATCTTTGGTATTGTTTTAATGTCACCTTTGCACCATTTACAACATTTCTGGTATATTTTGAAATGTTTATACAGTAGTGTACGAATATTGTAATAAACAGAATAGAGGAAATCAGCTCTAACATACATTATTTAGGCATGCATACTGGTCAGAGAACCCTTCGTAAGTCCTTGGTGTCTTTAAACAAGTACGTCGCTAAGTGAGGAGAGGCTGTATTCTATGTGAAAAAATACTGTACTGCATCTGGGAAAGAAACAGAGTATTAAAAGTATTAATTGTACAAAGTATTTGGTATATACAAGTTACATAAAAATACAGTAGTGTAAAATTTAAAAAAAAAATAATTTTGGAAAATAAAAAAAAATATGAAAAAATTGCAAAAAATGCACCTAATGCTGTACACACTACACTATAAAAAAAAACTAAATTTGATATTGCCATTTGAGTGTTATTGCTCGTCTGACTCATAGAAAGTCTTGTCAATATTAAGAATGAATTTATTGGTAGTCATCCAGGTAGATATCTTTATGAGCTTCTCATTAACAGTGTTATTGAGAGAATTTGGATTTCAATGGGAGATAACAAAAGTTCAAGAAAATGAGATTCATAAGGAAGATCATTGATGTATATGAGGAAAAACAGAGGGCCAAGAACACTGCCCTGAGGCACCCCCATGTTGGCAGGCCAAGTTGATGTGGCTACACCCATGATGGAGGCATATTGGATATAGACATAGGTACATACATGGCCTTACATAATAACCTAGATGATAAGTAAGATGCATGTGTAACAGGTATCCTTATTCTGAAGCCTACACAGTAGGCTTCTTCAGTTGAGTACAGAGGAGTCGGCAGAAGCAGTAGAGATGTAAAGACGATGTTATCAGTCCATCACCCTTGAAGATGTTTTGAGGTGGTCGATCTCCCTCAGCCTGGAGAAGAATTTAGCTCCATTGTCTGGAACAATGTGAAGTTGAAGCAACAATATAGAGACTTATATACAGTGGACCCCCGAGTTTCGTAAAAACTTCACTCCTGAAGTCTGCTCAAGTGCCATTACCGAACGAATTTACTCCCTTAAGGAAAAATTTCACGTAGGTTAGTCTATTTCAGACCCCCAAAAATACACTTCCACAAGAACTTACAAAATTATACTTACATAATTGCACGATTTCCGGGGTATTCGTTAACCGAGGGTCCACTGTACTGTCAAAAGGTGAGGTGCAGCCCACTAGTAGAAGAACATAATCATTGAGAAGGCAGGTTCTTCTCACTTGTAACTAGTGGCCAGGCAAAAAAGTTATCGAAGATAGTTTTCTTTACCAAGATATTTTTGTGTTACAGTGTAAGGATGGAGAGGGGTAGGCAGCTGCTAGAATTAGTGTTGAAATGGTTAGCAGGCCACCCTAAAAGTTATGCAGATGATCAGAAAAAGCAGCACCACAGCTAACCATAATACTCCCGTGAGAATATCATCATAAATGTTTGTGTATAATTCGCTGCCTTGTCTAATGTCATCCCAAAGCAAAATGAAAGACAGATGAAGCATATTAGATAATTTTAGGTAATTATAATTGAATGTTGAAACAAATACAGTGGTCCCCCGAGTAACGAAAAAACTTCATCCCAGAAGCCTGCTCAAGTGCCATTACCGAACGAATTTACTCCCTTAAGGAATAATGTCACGTAGGTTAGTCTATTTCAGGCCCCCAAAAATACACTTCTACAAGCACTTACAATATTATACTTACATAATTGTACGATTTCCGGGATGTTCGTTACTCGGGGGACCACTGTATTGTTATCACCAGTGGGATATCAACTAGTATTTGGGCTGTAATGCACTGTTATGGTGTTATGCTCACTCACAGGATGTGGGGCACTGCCCAATAATCTCATCTCTCAAGGCAAAATCTTTAGTATTAGTCACAGAAAGGGTTAAATTGAAAACATTTAGAACTCCAAGCTGTCAACTGTTTATCCCAATACAGTGGACCCTCGCTATTCGAACACTCCAAACTCACCCTTTCATGTAAGTTTATTATTGTAAGTGCTTTTATAAGTGTATTTTTGGGGGTCTGAAATGGACTAATCTAATTTACATAATTCCTTATGGGAATAAATTCGTTTGGTAACAGCACTTGAACAGCAATCTGGAATGAAGAATGTTCGAATAGCGAGGGTCCACTGTATCTTCAAGGAGACAAAAGCTTTTAGACCTGCCTTCAATTCTACTGTGCAACTACATTAATGTGCTCTACCACAGTTTCATTGTGATTACATAGTGTCCTCTATACGTATACTGTACAGATACATAACTATACGTATGTATATATTTTTTTACAATGGTGCCATTGTGATGACTTAATGTTCTCTATATACATAGTTGATTTTATGCATCATTTACACAGCCATTTTTTTTAACACGCTGGCCGTCTTCCACCGAGGCAGGGTGACCCAAAAAAAAGAAACTTTCATCATCATTCACACTATCACTGTCTTTGCAGAGGTGTGCAAATACAATAGCTTAGATGTCACTAAACAGCAAATATCCCAAACCCCTCCTTTAAAGTGCAGGCATTGTACTTCACACCTCCAGGACTCAAGTCCGGCTAACCAGTTTCCCTGAATCCCTTCACAAATTATTACCCTGCTCACACTCCAACAGCTCGTCAGGTCCCGAAAACCATTCGTCTCCATTCACTCCTATCTAACATGCTCACGCTTGCTGGAAGTCCAAGCCCCTCGCTCACAAAACCACCTTTACCGCCTTCTCCAACCTTTCCATAATGACCCCTACCCTGCCTTCCTTTCCCTACAGATTTATATGCTCTCCAAGTCATTCTATTTTGTTCCATCCTCTATAAAGGACCAAACCACCTGAACAACCCCTCTTCAGCCCTCTGACTAATACTTTTAGTAACTCCACACCTCCTAATTTCCACACTACAAATTCTCTGCATAATATTTACACTACACATTGCCCTTAGACACGATATCTCCACTGCCTCCAGCCTCCTCCTTGCTGCAGCATTTACAACCCATGCTTCACACCCATATAAGAGTATTGGTACCATTATACTCTCGTACATTCCCTTCTTCGCCTATATAGATATAGATAACTTTTTTTGTCTCCAAAGATACCTCAAAGCACCACTCACCTTTTTTCCTTCATCAGTTCTATGGTTATCCTCATCCTTCGTAAACCCATCTGCAGACAAGTCAACTCCCAAATATCTGAACACATTCACTTCTTCCATACTCCCTCCCTCCAGTGTAATATCCAATTTTTCTTTATCTATCTATGTTCACTTTCAACTTTCTACCTTTACCTATATGTTAGATAAATAAAAAATCACTCGCCTCCCTTTCTGTAGTCTTATTTTTGAGGTACATTTTGGCTCTCTTCTTGAACTGGCTCATATTATGACAGGCTTTGACATGTGCAGGCAGTCTATTCCACTCTTTTATTGCTGTATAGAATAATGTCTTTGAAGCCTGACCACTGACTCTAGTAGGTACTGCAATGTGGTTGGCATTTTGAACATATTAACTTTTGATGTTACCTGATAGGCTTTACTCTCTTCCTTTTCCCAAGTACAGTGGTACCCCGCGTTTTGAACTTTATTCATTCCAGAAGGCTTTTCGAGTGTTGTTATCGAACGAATTTGTTCCCATAAGGAATAATGTAAATTAGATTAGTCTGTTTCAGACCCCCAAATATATACATTACTTACAAAAGCACTTACAATAATACACTTACATAATTGTTCAAGTTGGGAGCAGTACGAAACTCGGGGTACCACTGTATATGACTGTGAGGTGCATAGTAGTGGCATGAGAATTCTTTGTATCATTGCTGCATTTCCATTTCATTGAAGCTATGAACATTCTTACCCCTCTTGCACTACAATTAAAATGATGAATAGGAAAGTGGTTTTGGAGTGTTTACACCATGATGGGGTAAGTACGTAATATCCTTTAATTTGGCTTTCCTCAGGAGGCACTTCCTCAATAAAATTGTTAATTAATTGGTCTTGAATAATCTTATGATACACAGCAAGTACAGTAGTTCAGGGTGTTTCTTTAATTCATGAGGTTGTGTTTTCTTGAAATAAAGTTTGTAAAAAAAAAAAAAAAAGATGGGGTGGTAGGGGAAGTGGAATATTCAAATGGCTTCAGAAAGAAATCTAAACATTCTTCCTTGAAGTCTTTTTATCCACTTCTCCGAGGCAATGGGTCCCACAATTGACACCAGAGGTGGACCCCATCTATATATATATATATATATATATATATATATATATATATATATATATATATATATATATATATATATATATATATATATATATATATATATATATATATATAATAGCGTAGCATCAAGGTGCAACCAACCAGTCAACAATCACTATCATGCCACAACCAACCAGTCAACAATCACTATCATGCCACAACCAACCAGTCAACAATCACTATCATGCCACAACCAACCAGTCAACAATCACTATCATGCCACAACCAACCAGTCAACAATCACTATCATGCCACAACCAACCAGTCAACAATCACTATCATGCCACAACCAACCAGTCAATCACTATCATGCCACAACCAACCAGTCAACAATCACTATCATGCCACAACCAACCAGTCAACAATCACTATCATGCCACAACCAACCAGTCAATCACTATCATGCCACAACCAACCAGTCAACAATCACTATCATGCCACAACCAACCAGTCAACATCACTATCATGCCACAACCAACCAGTCAACAATCACTATCATGCCACAACCAACCAGTCAATCACTATCATGCCACAACCAACCAGTCAACAATCACTATCATGCCACAACCAACCAGTCAACAGTCACTATCATGCCACAACCAACCAGTCAACAATCACTATCATGCCACAACCAACCAGTCAATCACTATCATGCCACAACCAACCAGTCAACAATCACTATCATGCCACAACCAACCAGTCAATCACTATCATGCCACAACCAACCAGTCAATCACTATCATGCCACAACCAACCAGTCAACAATCACTATCATGCCACAACCAACCAGTAAACAATCACTATCATGCCACAACCAACCAGTCAACAATCACTATCATGGCACAACCAACCAGTCAACAATCACTATCATGCCACAACCAACCAGTCAATCACTATCATGCCACAACCAACCAGTCAACAATCACTATCATGCCACAACCAACCAGTCAATCACTATCATGCCACAACCAACCAGTTAATCACTATCATGCCACAACCAACCAGTCAACAATCACTATCATGCCACAACCAACCAGTCAATCACTATCATGCCCACAATCCAACCAGCTAACCAGCAATCACTATCATGCCACAACCAACCAGTCAACAGTCACTATCATGCCACAACCAACCAGTCAACAATCACTATCATGCCACAACCAACCAGTCAACATCACTATCATGCCACAACCAACCAGTCAATCACTATCATGCCACAACCAACCAGTCAATCACTATCATGCCACAACCAACCAGTCAACAATCACTATCATGCCACAACCAACCAGTCAACAGTCACTATCATGCCACAACCAACCAGTCAATCACTATCATGCCACAACCAACCAGTCAATCACTATCATGCCACAACCAACCAGTCAACAATCACTATCATGCCACAACCAACCAGTCAATCACTATCATGCCACAACCAACCAGTCAACAATCACTATCATGCCACAACCAACCAGTCAACAGTCACTATCATGCCACAACCAACCAGTCAATCACTATCATGCCACAACCAACCAGTCAAGAATCACTATCATGCCACAACCAACCAGTCAAGAATCACTATCATGCCACAACCAACCAGTCAAGAATCACTATCATGCCACAACCAACCAATCAGCAATCACTGCCAACCACACCCAACCAATCAGCACCCAGAACACTGCAGCAACCAATCACGCATAAAGTTACGTTTTCTGCCAGTCAAAAAAAGAAATTAAAATTTATCCTCCCGAGTTAGTCATTTGCATTCTTTTGAGTGACCCAAATTAAAAGTTGAGGAATTAACAAGCTTCTCGTTATTGTAAAATGGGGCAGAGCGAGTGAGTGGGGGTGGGAGCGTGGGTGTGAAAGAGGGCAGTGGAGAGAGGGGGAGGGAAAGAGGACAGATCTAAATTTACTATCTATATTTTCGATTCATTTTTTTTTGTTGATTGTACATAATTCTTTTCTTTGCCCTCGCGCGTCACGACCATAGTTACTGTCCAACTCAATGCCACCTGAGATTTCACAATTTTCTTAATGTAACGATTTGAGAGCGGAAGAAAGGGGAGGTTCAGACTGGAGAATGACATTATTAAATCCAAGGTGATATTAATGCTGGCTGCCCGTCTTGTGGTGCAATAGCTGTCTTTTAGCAGGGATGGATAGGGTAGGGACCGGCTATAATAGAGTACTGCATATTGATATGTTAGCAAACCTAGGCCACGTACATAATTTTTTTCCAGCTACTGCTGTTAATCACAGACGTGTGGCCATTCCTGTCAATCATGGGTGTACGACCACTGCTGTTAATCACGGACATGCGGCTACTACTGTCAATCACGGACGTGTGACCACTGCTGTCAGTCATGCACGGGAAATCTGCTGTCACGGACGTATGGACACTGCTGACAAACACGTACAGGCAGTCACTGCTGTCAACCAGGTACGTGATTCAACTCAGTAAGTTCCTTAGCTATCTTCATAGGTAAAGGGTAAGTGTCAGTGATCTACATAGGTAAAATATTATGCTAGAAAGGTTAGTAGATGACTGAGGTATATACTGTGTAACAAGGGAGCAAGCATACCTCCCTAAATATGCTGGGTCCTATTAAGTAGCTTCTTGGCGATGTGATTTATAGGGCCACTGACAGGGTACGCCGTATCGAGTCCTGTTCAGTAGCCGTAAGAATTGTTGTCGCCTTACCTGGTGAGAAGTGGAGGTGTGTCCCCGGAATTGTTCCTTGACCAAGTGACTTTAAGATAAGAGAGATAAGATAAGATTTTGTTCTGATTTTTAACCCCGGAGGGTTAGCCACCCAGGATAACCCAAGAAAACCAGTGCGTCATCGAGGACTGTCTGTCTTATTTCCATTGTGGTCCTTCAATTTTGTCCCCCAGGATGCGACCCACACCAGTCGACTAACACCCAGGTACCTACTTGCTTGCTAGGTGAAAGGGGACAAGTGTAAGACAACACGCCCAGTGTTCCCACCCTTGCCTGGGATCGAACAACGGACACTAGGCCTACCAGGCCACGGGACACAGTCCACTCTTCCTGACGCTGCTTTATATTATGTTCAGCAACTATAAAACGCAGTGTTTTAACTAATGTTTTTGTGTGTGTGAAAACTTTTTACCGAAGAACAGATTAATGTTGTTCTTATTACATTTATCGAGACTTGGGTAAAAATTACTGTTGTGTGAAGTTTTGAGTTCTTTTCCCTTTAACCCCTTCCTCTCTCTCTCTCTCTCTCTCTCTCTCTCTCTCTCTCTCTCTCTCTCTCTCTCTCTCTCTCTCTCTCTCTCTCTCTCTCCCCTCTCTCTCTCTCTCTCTCTCTCTCTCTCTCTCTCTCTCTCTCTCTCTCTCTCTCTCTCTCTCTCTCTCTCTCTCTCTCTCTCTCTCTCTCTCTCTCTCTCTCAGGACAAAGTTGCAATGCTGCGAAAATTGAAGTCAATTCCATGGTTATAGAAGGTTTTACACGTCTTATTTGTGATAGTTGCTGCAACGATGAGCAGCACCACGGGGAAGGGAAGAGGGGGGGAGGGGGTAATGAAAATGATAAAGAGGAAAGAAAGAAATAGAGAGCAAATGAGTGTCAACTATATTAGAAGCTGGGAAACATTTAGGTTGACCTTATAGTAATTACACAGATTGGTATTGTTTTAAAACATGGAATATGATCATTATATTATATTATTATATTTACGTGAGATACAAAACCCGTATGGGACGTTCATTGCTAGGAGTCGTGGAGGTTTGACTTTCCCGTGGGTACATCGGGTGAGAGACGCTACCCCAGCAAGCAGACTGTCGCCACTGTAATGACATTTCCGCGCACCTTGGATCAAGTGCACTGGGGAAGTTCTTTTTGCATCACACGAGTATGGAGACTGTGCCTGGCATTATTAACCCTAGAGGGTTAGTGACTCAGGAATAAACCAAGGCCTTGGATACTCTTTCCCAGGATGCCACCCACAATAGGCGTTACCACCCAGGGATCTGTTAAATGCCAGATGAACAGCAGCAGCAGGTGCTGCTGCTGTGTCATGGGCTGTCACTGATGCCTTCTGTCTTTCCCCAGAGAATTTCCCCTTCTATCTGTTGCTGTCGTGCAGCATTGCATAGCTCCTGACGACGCACGAGAGTGCAAGATCTAGAGCTAAAGATTTCTGACATAAGATTTCTGTCACCATTGTATATATATATATATATATATATATTATATATATATATATATATATATATATATATATATATATATATATATATATATATATATATCTCCATGGGGAAGTGGAATAGAATTCTTCCTCCGTAAGCCATGCGTGTCGTAAAAGGCGACTAAAATGCCGGAGCAAGGGGCTAGTAACCCTTCTCCTGTATATATTACTAAATGTAAAAGGAGAAACTTTCGTTTTCCTTTTGGGCCACCCTGCCTCGGTGGGAAATTGCCGACGTGTTGAAAGAAAGATATATATATATATATATATATATATATATATATATATATATATATGTATAGTGTTGTGTGTGTGTGTGTGTGTGTGTGTGTGTGTGTGTGTACTCACCTAATTGTGGTTGCAGGGGTCGAGTCATAGCTCCTGGCCCCGCCTCTTCACTGGTCGCTACTAGGTCCACTCTCTCACTGCTCCATGAGCAGGGTGTTTAGTGTGTGATTAATGTACGGTGTGTGTATGTCTTCAATGTACTCTGTGTGTGTCTGAGTGTTTGATGTATACTGTGTAATGCGTGTTTGGCGCAAGCCATGTATCTGCGTATCTGACGTGCTGAGTGTTTGTTAGTGTGACACACACACATACTATATTTCTTAGTCTTATATACGCTGCGTATTTGCTAGTCTGACGTATACCTTTGATATACCTTTGATGAGTTCCGAGAATGTTTCTGTTCCCAGAGCCCGGCCTTGGACCAGGCTCGTCTGGTGCTACTCTGACATTCACTAATAACGTCATTCAGTTTGTGTGCTTTTGTGGAATATATTTAATGTAAAATACTAGAATTTCTGGACAAGATTTATGGAGGCAGCCAGTGTGTAGAGCTGAATTTATTAGAGGAGCGCGGAAAAGCGAGAGGTTGGGGATAGTAGGTGGGGAACGGAGAGTTAGTGGGGTGATGGGGAAGAGAGTTGAAGTGGAAGGGACATGAGAAGTCATGGGGAAGGTGGGGAGGGATGTGTATCAAGTTGAAGTGGTATATGGTTGGGGAGAGAGAGGGACACCTGGCTCAGTATTTGGGGAAAAAAGTTTGGTTTGGTGGAGGGAGAGTGGAATGTTGTGAGGGTGTGGAGGCATGCCACTCGTCATGGTCATTACTCTTTCACTTTTTTGGAGAGAGAGATGGAGGAAGGAGGGTAAGCACTAGCTCCTGGTCCCGACTCTTTAAGTAGCGGTAGTTGTGGTGGAGGAATTAGGAAGTGGCAGGTAGTGTTGTTGATGTTGTTTAAAGGTTCAAAGCCTATCTACTACACCATGACCTGCCTCCTCTCTGAAAGTCCCACCCTTAACACTCTTTCTCTTTGACTTTTAAAACAAACTGACCCATTAACTTTGATGTAGATTTTGCTCTTACATTCTCCCCTACCCCCTCTAACCTCCCCTTGCACACTCCTGCTCCTCACTCCCTCCTGTTTTTCACCCCCCCTCCCTGCAGCCCTGTATGACCCCATCGGGTCTTAACTTGATTATACTGTGGTCAATAACCCACAAGACTTGATTATACTGTGCTCAATAACCCACAAGATTTGATTATACTGTGCTCAATAACCCACAAGACTTGATTATACTGTGCTCAATAACCCACAAGACTTGATTATACTGTGCTCAATAACCCACAAGACTTGATTATACTGTGCTCAATAACCCACAAGACTTGATTATACTGTGCTCAATAACCCACAAGACTTGATTATACTGTGCTCAATAACCCACAAGACTTGATTATACTGTGCTCAATAACCCACAAGACTTGATTATACTGTGCTCAATAACCCACAAGACTTGATTATACTGTGCTCAATAACCCACAAGACTTGATTATACTGTGCTCAATAACCCACAAGACTTGATTATACTAAGATAAGATAAGATTTCTTCGGATTTTTAACCCCGGAGGGTTAGCCACCCAGGATAACCCAAGAAAGTCAGTGCGTCATCGAGGACTGTCTGTCTTATTTCCATTGGGGTCCTTAATCTTGTCCCCCAGGATGCGACCCACACCAGTCGACTAACAACCCAGGTACCTATTTGCTGCTAGGTGAACATGACAACAGGTGTAAGGAAACACGTCGAAATGTTTCCACCCGCCGGAAATCGAACCCGGGCCCTCCGTGTGTGAAGCGAGAGCTCAAGCCACCAGACCACCGGGCCACAAGACTTGATTATACTGTGCTCAATAACCCACAAGACTTGATTATACTGTGCTCAATAACCCACAAGACTTGATTATACTGTGCTCAATAACCCACAAGGAGATGGAAACTCAGGAGATTGATTGATCAGTATATACACCTCTCAGTGTGCAGTATCATCCTGCCACACCCACCCATTAACTTCCCCCCCCCCGAGTCTCTCCCATCACTGCGCTCATGGAAGAACGAAGGAGTTGACCAACCAAACATCATGACTGAATATTAAATGAGGATAATGTCCCCAGGGGTGATCACGGTTAATTGTGATGAGGATGTAATTAGCCCACTTGAGATTACTTTGTTTCCTCACCTCAGGCGATTCACCTAGTTTTCGAAATTCAATATATTATTTCCAACAAAAAAGGTCCCCATGGCAATAAATCTCTTTGACATTTTTGGGTTATCCTAGGTAATTTACACTGCATGATAATTGTACTTGTGTGTACCTGTGACTCGACTTACTAAATACATATAATTATTCGAAAAGCCCATAGTATGAACAGAGAGAGAGAGAGAGAGAGAGAGAGAGAGAGAGAGAGAGAGAGGAGAGAGGAGAGAGGAGAGAGAGAGAGAGAGAGAGAGAGAGAGAGAGAGAGAAAGCAACAGCTCTTATATATCAGAGAGTTGGGAAGATAATGGTTGGAGGGGAGAGTTGTGACACATCACAAGAGCTGCCTGGGAGACTCATCCTGAGTTAGTACACAAATTGTGCACTCTGGCCACAGTCCTCGACATTATGTACTCTGCACACAGTCCTCGACAATATGTACTCTGCACACAGTCCTCGACATTATGTACTCTGCACACAGTCCTCGACAATATGTACTCTGCACACAGTCTTCGACATTATGTACTCTGCACACAGTCCTCGACAATATGTACTCTGCACACAGTCCTCGACAATATGTACTCTGCACACAGTCCTCGACATTATGTACTCTGACCACAGTCCTCGACATTATGTACTCTGACCACAGTCCTCGACAGCCATAGTCCTCCAAACTATGGGGTGAGCAAGGAACGAGAGATGCATGAGGAGGAGGGAGGAAAGAGTACATACTCTTCGATGCAGGTGAAAGGCTCTTAATCAGAGGAATTGCAGCTCAAACCTGATTAACTTTCCCTTCTTCAATAGCTGCATGACCCTCGAGAGTTTAGAGTTTCCTCGTGAATATGATAATAATCGTGGGCGTTACGTCAGTGTTAAGAGGCAGGCTTGGTTCACCTACCCCAGCCTCACCGACACACGCTTCTCGTTTACAAAAAGATTCACAACAGGAATCGTCACACAACAGGCATTAGCCAGAACAAGTCCTACCCACAACAGGAACTGCCCACAACGGGAGCTACTCACAGCAGGAAGTACCCACAATAGGAGCTATCCACAACAGGAGTTACTCACAAACCTGAGAATAGCGTTCCGATACCTCAGTAAGGAATCGTTCAAGACTCTGTACATCGTCAGGCCCATACTGGAGTACGCAGCACCAGTTTGGAACCCACACCTGGTCAAGCACGTCAAGAAATTAGAGAAAACGCAAAGGTTTGCAACAAGGTTAGTTTCAGAGCTAAGGGAAATGTCCTACGAAGAAAGGTTAAGGGAAATCGGCCTGGCGACACTGGAGGACAGGAGGGTTAGGGGATACATGATAACGACATACAAAATACTGCGAGGAATTGACAAGGTGGACAGAGACAGGATGTTCCAGAGAGGGGACACAGAAACAAGGAGTCACAACTGGAAGTTGAAGACTCCGATGAGTCAAAGGGATGTTAGGAAGTATTTCTTCAGCCATAGAGTTGTCAGGAAGTGGAACAGTCTGGCAAGTGATGTAGTGGAGGCAGGAATCATACATAGTTTTAAGACGATGTAAAATAAAGCTCATGGAGCAGGGAGAGAGAGGACCTAGTAGCGAAGAGGCAGGGACAGGAGCTATGTCTCGACCCCTGCAACCACAAATAGGTGAGTACAGCAGGAACTATCCACAACAGGAGCTACCCACAACAGGAGCTACCCACAGCAGGAACTACCTACAGCAGGAACTGCCCACAACAGAAACTACCCACAACGGGAACTACCTACTACAGGAATAACCCACAATAGGAATTACCTACGACAAGAACCACCCCGCCCCACCATCGCACACAAATCTGTTCGAATTTCTCGTGGGGAAACAGATGCACAAAAAACGCAATCACGAAGAGTGCATTCCAAATTCCGGTGATCTGTGGGACAACACACAGAGATATTAACTAGAGAATGCAATTCTACCTGGAAACTGACAGGATGTGAGTATTGCAAAGGATGAACTAACGGCAAGCATTACAACTGCTGGGATTCCACATTTTGTTAGGAGAGTCTGCAAAGCAGATTCAGCCTAGCATGGGATTATGTTCAATATTCAGCCTAGCATGGGGTTATGTTCAATATTCAGCCTAGCATGGGGTTATGTTCAATATTCTGCCTAGCATGGGGTTATGTTCAATATTCAGCCTAGCATGGGGTTATGTTCAATATTCAGCCTAGCATGGGGTTATGTTCAATATTCAGCCTAGCATGGGGTTATGTTCAATATTCAGCCTAGCATGGGGTTATGTTCAATATTCAGCCTAGCATGGGGTTATGTTCAATATGCAGCCTAGCATGGGGTTATGTTCAATATTCAGCCTAGCATGGGGTTATGTTCAATATTCAGCCTAGCATGGGGTTATGTTCAATATTCAGCCTAGCATGGGGTTATGTTCAATATTCAGCCTAGCATGGGGTTATGTTCAATATTTGTAGGTGGCTAATGTGGTCCTAATTTATAAAGGGAAGACCCGGAAGGTGTCACTGCTGTCAGTCCGGGCAAAATTTGCTAGACGATAATCTGACGTCAAATAACAACTATTTTAGATTGACTTTCTTGTGAAATCGTTATGAGACGATTGTAAACAAGTCAGCGAACGGAGGGTTCGAAGCTGTGGCAAGCCAGTCCTAAAACTAGCAGATCAGTGTGGATAGCAGTGGATACTGAATAACACACGGGCTTGTTAGTTTTAGGGATGTTTTGCTATAGGTTCTAACCCTTCGTTCGATGAGTTATACTGACTAGTTAAAGTGTGACTGATAATGTTGCTTTAGAAGACGTTGCTCTCTAGAGGAAGTGTAGAGTCTCTCCACTCTGTGACACCAGTCACTAGACGAGTCCAAGTTAAATTTTGTTAACTCCACATTGTTAACGTCTTTGACTGGGTATGGCACCGAGCGTCATTACAAAGCTACAAGCACAAGGAGTTTCTAGATACATTTTTATACTTCACTGCTTCGGTCACTTCTACAGTGACTGAGAGTCACTCAGTCTGTGTCAGCGTACCACAGTGTGGTGTGAGTTCCTTGTGAAAGATCTAGTTCAGCGACCTAATTTACCTCATCCCTCATTTATTTAACTACGCAGATGACTACACTCACACTTTTACTTATACAAGAGACATGTGTACTCTTACCTTATGTACGTATATTAATCACCAATTTCCAACTAAATCTGCCTACAGCAAGAGATGACTAGTTACATTAATAACAGATATAGCACTGATGATGATTCTCTCTAGAGAATAAGACGTAACTACTGGAGGTGCCTCACAGGAGTTCCGGTAACTACGGATATCCTCTTCCCAGGATATCCTCTTCCCAGGATATCCTCTTCCCAGGATATCCTCTTCCCAGGATATCCTCTTCCCAGGATATCCTCATCATCAGTGTAGAGGATATCCTGCATAAAATGTGAAGAACAAAAACATGTGGTGACCCTTGCAAGGAAAGTAACAAAGATTCTTACTCCAATACGACACCTCAGGTGTGCTGGAGACCAGGAGCTGTCAACCTTCTCTCTCTGCTAAGTGTTCATCATTCTCCTGTGTAGGTGTCTTCTCATTCTCTTTCCTACATCTAGCCGAAGGTAAAATGTCGCACACTGCAACTTATTTCTATCACCATTTGATCCTGGTTGAACTTAGTCATTCAACAGTTATGTACAGCACTAACGTTCTCAAGGTCTTCCCACCTCAGTGTACAGCCACAACACAGCCACCACCATCAGTGTACAGCCACAACACAACCACCACCATCAGTGTACAGCCACAACACAGCCACCACCATCAGTGTACAGCCACAACACAGCCACCACCATCAGTGGACTCACTCTGGCTGTACTCTTCTCCTGGTTTACACTACACCAATTGTTATTTCCTCAAATGACACTACCTAAGAACCGGTTTTTGCATTATAAAGATATTAGAGGATTATTGTTACAATAATCACAGGGAAGCACTAAATTCGTAGGTGCAATTCAGAGCTTGAGAAACGGACCATAATCAAGTGCGTTTAACAAAAATGAGAATAACTTCATCTCTTCAGATCAAGAGCCCTTCACTAGTATCAAGGCGCTGCTCTCCTTAAAGGACGGCCAGAGAGAGAGAGAGACAGTAATCAAGTCAAGTGACCAGATGAAAGTCTTGACTCATAATACAGTAAACGTTAGATCCAGACTTTAAAACTAGTTAAGGTAGGGTGATGGCAGATCTTGCAGATGATTTGCAATTTGTCATACGGTGCCCAGTGGCCTGGTGGCAAGAGCTCTCGCTTCACACGGTGAGGGTCCGGGTTCGATACCCGGCGAAGGGGTAGAAACATTGGGCGTGTTTCCTTACACCAGTTGTCCATGTTCATTCATCAGTAAAATGGGTACCTGGGTGTTAGTCGACTGGTGTGGGTCGCATCCTGGGACAAAACTGACCTAATTTACCCGAAATGCTCAGCATAACAAGCGGCTTTCTATATAGCAGTATGTCATTGATGTCAGCTAGGACTGTATACCTTGTACATGTACTTGTATTAATAAAAATATTATATTATTAAGTTTTAAACGATGCTTGAGTCCCTCCTGGACCGGAGACAAGTCGCAACTGTTGTGGCTGGGGTGATGGTCCCAGGAAGACCGAAACGTTGTTCTCAGTTATCCCTCCATATTGTGTTATTTGTGAATTGTTGTGAATTGTCCAGCCTCGCTATTGTGACTTTTATTTTTTATAACAGCTCTTAGAGTTTAGACTGTGAAATATTTAAGAGAATTCTAAATCTAAAGAGAGAGAGAGAGAGAGAGAGGAGAAAAGAGAGAGAGAAAGAGAGAGAAGAGAAGAGAGAGAGAAGAGTAGGGATGATTTAAAAGAGAATAAGAATGGATGAACCAAGGAATAATGAAGACAAGTAGAACTAAGTTTGTGTGGTAAAAATGAATCAAAAGGAATGGATGAACAAGAAGGTCATGCTACAAGTTGCCTTGATAAATGAGAGAAGAAACGGAGAGCTCACGGGGGCAAAGGAAAAAATCTCACAGTCAGGGCTATTGTTGTGAGGGTGAGAGCTGGTGACCTGGTGCCGTGGTTGCCTGGTGCCTGGTGCCTGGTGCCTGGTGCCTGGTGATGGTGGTGGTTGTGGGGGTGGTGGTGGTGGTGGTGGTGATAGAAATGTCATTGTGACCACTTTAGTTTGCATGAGCAGAGTCGTCCTATATATATATATATATATATATATATACACACACTCAAAGGCTACTTACTGTATAGGTAATCACCTTGTAGTTTATTATTATCTGATTATCGTTAATTAGTTATGTAAAAATAATATTTTTCATCAAACAACAACAAATATATATTTTTCGGATTTCATTACGAGTGATTATTAAGTAATGATTGTTGAAGTGTATGACATGAAGCTGACATGAAGCTGACATGAAGCTGACATGAAGCTGACATGAAGCTGACATGAAGCTGACATGAAGCTGGCATGAAGCTTACATGAAGCTGGCATGAAGCTGGCATGAAGCTGGCATGAAGCTGGCATGAAGCTGGCGTGACTGTGAGGGTATGAGAGTTAGGTTATGTTAGGTGAGGTTTGTCAGGAAACAGGACAAGTGTTTCCTGACGCGGGTCTTAGTCAGATGATGACCCGCAGCTGGAGCTTATAGTTATCTGACTGAGGTCTTCCACTGGTGAAGGTATGATAATAAAT
Source organism: Cherax destructor (assembly GCA_009830355.1). Classification (NCBI taxonomy): domain Eukaryota; kingdom Metazoa; phylum Arthropoda; class Malacostraca; order Decapoda; family Parastacidae; genus Cherax; species Cherax destructor. Next base: position 60,208 of record WNWK01005523.1, on the reverse strand, counting down.
GACCAATATCTAGTAGAGGAGGGGCGGGGCCAGGAGCTGTGACTCGAACTCTAGAACCACGTATACGTAAGCACATATGCTGCAGGTAAAATACACACACACGGGGCCAAAAGCTGTGAATCGACCCCTGCAACCACAATTAGGTGAGCGTGCGCGCGCACACACACACACACATTAAACTACAGACCTGTGTCACTGACGTGTATAGTATGCAAAGTCATGGAGAAGATCATCAGGAGGAGAGTGGTGGAGCACCTAGAAAGACAGAAGCTTATAAACGACAACCAGAACGGTTTCAGGGAAGGTAAATCCTGTGTCACAAACCTACTGGAGTTTTATGACAAGGTAACGGAAGTAAGACACGAGAGAGAGGGGTGGATAGACTGCATTTTCTTGGACTGTAAAAAGGCCTTCGACACAGTTCCTCACAAGAGGTTAATGCAAAAGCTAGAGGATCAGGCACACGTAACAGGAAAGGCACTGCAATGGATCAGAGAATATCTGACAGAGAGGCAACAACGAGTCATGGTACGTGGCGAGGTGTCAGAGTGGGCACCTGTGACGAGTGGGGTTCCTCAGGGGTCAGTCCTAGGACCTGTGCTGTTTTTGGTGTATGTGAATGACATAACGGAAGGGAGGGACTCAGAAGTGTCCCTGTTTGCAGATGATGTGAAGTTAATGAGAATTAAATCGGTCGAGGATCAGGCAGGACTACAAAGAGACCTGGACAGGCTACAAGCCTGGTCCAGTAACTGGCTCCTTGAATTTAACCCTGCCAAATGCAAAGTCATGAAGATCGGGGAAGGGCAAAGAAGATCGCAGACAGAGTATAGTCTAGGTGGTCAAAGACTGCAAACCTCACTCAAGTAAAAAGATCTTGGGGTGAGTATAATACCGAGCACATCTTTTGAGGCGTACCTCAACCAGATAAGTGCTGTACCATACGGGCGTCTGGCAAACCTAAGAATAGCGTTCCGATACCTCAGTAAGGAATCGTTCAAGACTCTGTACACCATATACGTCAGGCCCATATTGGAGTATGCAGCACCAGTTTGGAACCCACACCTGGTCAAGCACGTCAAGAAATTAGAGAAAGTGCAAAGGTTTGCAACAAGACTAGTCTTAGAGCTAAGGGGATTGTCCTACGAAGAAAGGTTAAGGGAAATCGGCCTGACGACACTAGAGGACAGGAGGGTCAGGGGAGACATGATAACGACATAAAAAATACTGCGAGGAATAGATAAGGTGGACAAAGACAGGATGTTCCAGAGATGGGTCACAGAAACAAGGGGTCACAGTTGGAAGTTGAAGACTCAGATGAATCACAGGGATGTTAGGAAGTATTTCTTCAGTCACAGAGTGGTCAGGAAGTGGAATAGTTTGGCAAGTAAGGTAGTGGAGGCAGGAACCATACATTTAAGACGAGGTACGATAAAGCTCATGGATCAGGGAGAAAGAGGACCTAGTAGCAATCAGTGAAGAGGCGGGGCCAGGAGCTATGAATAGACCCCTGCAACCACAAATAGGTGAGTACACACACACACACACCTTTATAGTCACAAATATTTATCACCACTTCTCTCACTCTGCTCTTCATTACTTTCACAAATATCACTGTTGTTCCCCGTTTCTCCTCTTCCTCCTCCTCCTCCTCCTCCTCCTCCTCCTCCTCCTCCTCCTCCTCCTCCTCCTCTTCCTCTTCCTCTTCCTCCTCCTCTTCCTCCTCCTCTTCCTCCTCCTCTTCCTCTTCCTCTTCCTCTTCCTCTTCCTCTTCCTCCTCCTCTTCCTCCTCCTCTTCCTCCTCCTCTTCCTCCTCCTCTTCCTCCTCCTCTTCCTCCTCCTCTTCCTCCTCCTCTTTCCTTCCCTCCTCTTCCTCTTCCTCTTCTCCTCCTCTTCCTCCTCCTCTTCCTCTTTCCTCTTTTCCTTCCCCTCCCTATCTTCTTCTCCTCCTTTCTCCTCCTCTCTCCTCCCTTCCTCCTCACCTGCCGTCCTCTCCCCTCCTCAACCTGCCGTCCCTTCCTCCTCTCCCTGCCCTCCCTCCCCTCCTCACCTGCCGTCCTCCCCCCTCAACTGCCGTCCCTTCCCCCTCCTCACTGCCGTCCCTTCCCCCTCCTCACCTGCCGTCCCTTCCCCTCCTCAACTGCCGTCCCTTCCCCTCCTCACCTGCCGTCCCTTCCCCCTCCTCACGTGCCGTCCCTCCCTCATCACCTGCCGTCCCTTTCCCTCCTCACTTGCCGTCCCTTCCCCTCTCCTCACCTGCCGTCCCTTCCCCCTCCTCACCTGCCGTCCCTTCCCCCTCCTCACGTGCCGTCCCCTCCCCCTCCTCACCTGCCGTCCCTTCCCCCTCCTCACCTGCCGTCCCTTCCCCCTCCTCACCTGCCGTCCCTTCCCCCTCCTCACCTGCCGTCCCTTCCCCCTCCTCACCTTCCGTCCCTTCCCCTCCTCACCTGCCGTCCCTTCCCCCTCCTCACCTGCCGTCCCTACCCCTCCTCACCTGCCGTCCTTTCCCCCTCCTCACCTGCCGTCCCTTCCCCCTCCTCACCTGCCGTCCCCTCCCCCTCCTCACATGCCGTTCCCTCCCCTCCTCACCTGCCATCCCCTCCCTCCTCACCTGCCCTCCCCTCCCCCTCCCTCCCCCTCCTAACCTGTCCTCCCTTCCCCTTCCTCTCCTGTCCTCTACTCCTCATAACCTGTCTACCCTCTCTCTCTCTCTCTCTCTCTCTCTCTCTCTCTCTCTCTCTCTATTCACCTTTCTCCCTCTCGGTCTTCATCTACCCACGCCTGCCCTCCCCGCCTGCCCTCCCCTGCCCTCCCCTGCCCTCCCCTGCCCTCCCCTGCCCTCCCTGCCCTCCCCTGCCCTCCCCTGCCCTCCCTGCCCTCCTAGACTCCTGCAGTCTTGCCGTGCAGTAAATACATCACAAGCAACATGTTATTTGCTTCAGAAAGCCTGTAATAACATCCTCATATGAGGTCCATGTGTTGTTTTAGTGGAGTGCTGCCATCTGTGAGTGCTGCCATCTGTGAGTGCTGCCATCTGTGAGTGCTGCCATCTGTGAGGGCTGCCATCTGTGAGTGCTGCCATCTGTGAGGGCTGCCATCTGTGAGTGCTGCCATCTGTGAGTGCTGCCATCCGTGAGTGCTGCCATCTGTGAGGGCTGCCATCTGTGAGTGCTGCCATCTGTGAGAGCTGCCATCTGTGAGTGCTGCCATCTGTGAGTGCTGCCATCTGTGAGTGCTGCCATCTGTGAGTCTCAGCACTAGTAATGCCAGCAGTATTTTGGATGACATTTCAAAGTTGGTTGTAATATGGTTGTTGAGAATAACATCTTGTTTAAAGATACTTGAAAGATGTCCAGTGGCTCGGTTGGTAGCGCACTCGGCTCACACACTGTGGGTCCGTGGTTCAATTTCTGGGACGAGTGGAAACGTTGGGTTTGTATTCTTACACCAGCCGTCCCTGTTCACCCAGCAGTAAGCAGGTACCTGGGTGTTAGTCGACTGTTGTGGGTGGCATCCTGGGGGGTGGTAGTATACTCGAGATAGGGCTGGGCTTTGAAGTGAGCTGAGGTTGAATAAATAAACACAAGTGTGTTTACCCAAGTATTTTACGTGGCAAAATGTTTTCTGAAACATGTGTAGAAGCTTAGTCCTCGGTCAGATGACCCAAAGCTCCAGCTGTGGGTCATCATATGACTCAGACCCGCGTCAGGAAACACTTGTCCTGTTTCCTGACAAACCTTACATAACCTTGGGTGAATATACCTGAGACAGCAGGAGAATATTATTCTAATGGTAGGTGGCACCATGGTGTTGGTATCTGCCAAAGGCACAAGCACTGCAAGCACACATAAATACAGTCGTGCAGGTCAATGTAACCACGTAAGCACACAGATTTACATTTAAACTAATATACAAACATGCATATTAAAAGTTTGTAGACAAACAGGCAGATCACCCTACATACTGTTCATCTGTCTTCCAGTCTAAGATTATCTTCTCTTTGTGTTGTCATTATTTATCATGGTGTGTCACCTTGATAACTAAGTCTCCTCTTTAATATGATTCTCAGTATTATTCCATCATCAGTTTTCCTGTGTTCTCTACAGTGTTTTCTATTTCTTAATTCATGGGGGTCAAACCTTAGGGTCACACCTGGGGGTCACACCTTAGGGTCACATCTTAGGGTCACATCTTAGGGTCACACATTTCCCCTCTCTTGCGTCACGGTCCCTAATCAGGTCTTCTTGGTGTATATTTTGGTGTACATCGAAGCCAAGTCACTTGGAGAAATACTTCCAGGTACGAGACTCATCAGTAAAAGACGTCAACACAGTGTTGTCAACACAGTTACCTTGTATTTGAGTTGTGAGACTCAGTTCTGTGGGTAGTCGTGTAGTTAAGAAGCAGAGCGAGTGCAATCAGAGCAGTTGCAGTAGACCAAGTTGTAGGCAAATTCCTTTAATTCACTCTTATCTTATCTGTTAATTTCAGTGTGCCATGGTGTCCCCCCCCCTCTTTCATACTGACAGTAGCCGCAAGGAGTGGAGTGCGGGAAGAGAGCCTTCTGTTTTACTATCCTTGGTCAGCCAACTAGATAATAACAGATAGTTCTCAAGCGAGGTAGTACTTGACAGTCCTCAAATGAGGTAGAAGATAGTTATCAAGCTGATAGTCTTCTACAGATAGCCTAGACGTGAGTTTAAGTCTTCCGCTATCTACCTGGCTCTTGTGCTCTCATCTACTTAAAAACAAAACCTCAGCATGTATACTGTGGAAAATTTGCCTTAATTTTCCTATAATTAGTAATGTGTATGTGAAGTGTTAATATAATGTAATGTAAATATGAAGTATTAATGGTTTATCTGGAGTTAACCTGGAGAGGGTTTCGTTTAGGTAGACAAACTACCAACTCCAAATGAGTGGGAAAGGGAGGTTGTGTAGATGGCAGAGGGCAGTGTTGGTGAGACGTGTGTGGAATGCTGATTGCTGGTCGTTTCGGCTCTTTATTTGACCCCAGGGAAGAGGTCATAAAAGCGAAACTGAATCTGAGGAGTAATACCCGGGTAGCCGTCTGGAGAAGTGTCGGCTCTCTCAGGGAATTGGAAATCGGCCGAATTTTCAAATGAAATTAATTAATGTGTAATATAAGCGGTATTGTCAGAAACTGATGAAGTTCACAGCACATGTAATGTACGCCTCCCAGTGTACTAATTTTCATATCTGTATGTTAATTTATATTGGCCAATATGAATTGCCTACCGAAGCGGAGGCGTTAGGATATGACGCCAAAATCTTAATTAGGTGAGTAATATTGAAATGTCCTTTATACTTTTCTGATCATGCAATTGATTTATATTCATATAAAATTACCCAAGCAAATTACTCAGGTCAAGTAATTGATATTACCGAATATATATATAGTCCACACATAATGTCAGTGTTACTGGCATAATTTTAAGAACTATATGTTGTAATAATAATATTTGAAGGTCCAGACGTATGAGACGTGATAACCTGAGAAGGTGGGCACGAAGGAGGGATATTATCGTGGCCTAGTGTCCTTAAAGTCCCACTTGACTCTGAGCTACATCAATATCGGTAATTGTAAACTGTTTGATGTACCAAATTTTCTTCACAATTATGGAGGTGAAATAATTCGGGACAGTGCCTGTAAAATTTACCCGCATAATTTCTCACATATACAATATTGTGGGTCGTCTTCATGAAAAGGTTCAAATCTTGTGTCTCTTCTTAGAGCTTCTCAAATTATCATCTTTATGGTAGAGGCTGATTGTTCTGGACTCTCCAGTTTCACTCTTGCTATTTTCTGTCTTTGTGATCATGTGTTTTCCTTGCATTTTTTCCCTCTTCCCGACTCACCAACTCACAGGATTCCTTCTTCCATTTTTCTTTGCTTATATTTTATTCTTTCCAGTTACTTCTGAGTCATTAGATCTTGATCGATCTCATTCCTAACTCTGTCAGGAATAAAAAGGCACAATACCGTGACTGGAACAATACACAGATAACCCACACGTTGGAGACTGAAACGTGTGACGACGTTTCGGTCCAACTTGGACCATAATTTTTAAAGGTCCAAGTCGGACCGAAACATCGTCTTGAGTTTGGTCTATGTGCGGGCTAGTTGTTTATTTTTTTATGTCTTTTGTTTTATCTTTTTCTTAGTTATTGTAGTTTATGTCAACATTGAGGAGCTGTATCAGACCGATCATTGAGGCAGCAGAGTCAACAACAGCAGGAGTAGTAGACGTGGATGGTTGTGTTAGTAGTAGACGTGGATGGTTGTGTTAGTGGTAGACGTGGATGGTTGTGTTAGTGGTAGACGTGGATGGTTGTGTTAGTGGTAGACGTGGATGGTTGTGTTAGTAGTAGACGTGGATGGTTGTGTTAGTGGTAGACGTGGATGGTTGTGTTAGTGGTAGACGTGGATGGTTGTGTTAGTGGTAGACGTGGATGGTTGTGTTAGTGGTAGACGTGGATGGTTGTGTTAGTGGTAGACGTGGATGCTTGTGTTAGTGGTAGACGTAGATGGTTGTGTTAGTGGTAGACGTGGATGGTTGTGTTAGTGGTAGACGTGGATGGTTGTGTTAGTGGTAGACGTGGATGATTGTGTTAGTGGTAGACGTGGTGGTAACCATAAGTAGCACCGCTGATCCACACGGCTGTGAGTGACGGCGGTTCAACACAAAGGACGATATAAACACCACTAATTTAATAGAGGAAGTTGGAGTCCACGTCTTCCATCTCTACTTCAAGTTCCCTATCATTTTTTTCCATCGTGGCTTGGTATATTTTTTGTTATGCCCTGTTTTCATGCCGGCAGTAACCTGAGGGTGGGGAGAGAGCCTTCTGCTTTTCTGTCTTTGAGTCATACACCTAGATAATGTATGATAATTCAGGTAGATAGTTCATCTCCATGTGGACTTCCAAGTCCCCCTGCTATCTGTTTTTCCCAGGAGCTTCTTCCATATACTTGTTCTTTTCCTAATCTTTCAAATTGTCTTTTTATCAACTCTTAATTCTTGAGTTTCTTTCATCTCTTCTCCTATCTTAGTTACTCAGTTTTTTTCTCTCCGTTTTTCTATTTATTGCGCTGTTTGTGTGTCTATTGTGATCTGCATTGTTGTGGGTACCTTGTGTGTGAGTCTGGGAGCACAATGAAGACTTGGGTGGTATTAACCTGGCATTGTTGCTTGTGTACCTGCCCTAGTCTGGCTTTAATGGGATGGCAGGAAGAGAGAGAGAGAGAGAGAGAGAGAGGTAGCAAGCTTCTCAGACATCGTGTGTAACATGATGTATTACGTCTTCTTAAAATTTACATAAAAGACGAAGATAATATGAAGATGGTTGACAACTTGTCGACACAACTCCTAAGAAATATATCTTGCAGGAAGAATAACAAAAATTAATCTTTTTTCTTAGCTGACAAATCTTGTATAAATGACAAATACTGTTGCTGCTGCTTAATAATAATAATAATAATAATAATAATAATAATAATAATAATAATAATAATAAGAAGAAGAAGAAGAAGAAGAAGAAGAAGAAGAAGAAGAAGAAGAAGAAGAATGACAATACAGTTAATAACAAAATTAATGATATTTTTATTTAGAACATTGTTACATTTATTTACATGGAGAACTCTAAATCCGTGTGGGTTATTCCGTGCAATCCACCATGGTGAAGTGTCGATACTCCGTCTGTTGAACTTGAGACACTGCCACTGCTGACCTGCTGCAGCGTGTGTTACAACGACTTGTAACCCCACGAGGACTTGTAACTACACGAAGTCTTGTAACTACGTGAGAACTTATAACTATGCGTGGTAGAGAGTGACCTCATTAAGCTAAGTCAAGAGCTCAGTGGCTCTTGAGAGTCTAGAGCTCTCAGTAAAAATGATGACGTAGATTGTAACTTTATTATTATTATTATTATTATTATTATTATTATTATTATTATTATTATTATTATTATTATTATTATTTTACTATTATTATTATTGGTTGGAATAAAATAGTTAAGAACTTGGATTTATTGCAATCCGCGCCATAACTGGGGAACGACTCATCTGATCGGCTTCAAATTTTGAGCAATGGTTTGGTGAAAATATTAATTTATTACTGGGATATTAACTAAATACTAGGGTATTAATACTGGGGTATTAACTTAATACTGGGATAATAACTATCCCATTGTTAGAGGCAGGAAGTTATAACCTGTCAATACAGTTTTCTTATCTTCCACTAACTTCCGCCAGAGGTGTTAATTGCGAAATGGTTCAGCAGTATTTTCTGTTAAGCCTCTGGAGTAGGCTTCGTCTGAATGGCTTCGGTCTTTAAGGGCTGATACAACTTCAGATCAAAATCATATCAGAATTTATATTTGTGTTGTTTATATGTAATAAAATATTGAATATGAAAACGGTATAGAGTACCGAAAGGTTAGGCGGGTCTTAGATGATGACCCGCCCTTGGAGCTTCTGGTCACCTGACCGAGGCCTTCCGCTGGCTTACAGGTCCAACCCTTTAAAAATTATGGTCATAGTTATAACCACTTTTACCGACAGGTTAGACATATGTGCACCAGGTAGGTATTTTTATTTCGAAACGTTTCGCCTACACAGTAGGCTTCTTCAGTCGAATTCAGAAGAGTAAGTAGAAGCCGTAGAGATGTGAGGACGATGTAATCAGTCCATCAGCCTTGAAGACGTAGTTTCGAGGTGGTCAGTCCCTCAGCCTGGAGAAGAGTTTTGTACCATAGTCTGGAACAATGTTCATACCTTTGATCTGCTCCAAGAGGCCGGCCATGGGCCAGGCTCCTCTAGTGCTTGCCTGGTCAACCAGGCTGTTGCTGCTGGTCCCCTCAAGGGAGGTTCCTTGACTCTAGTGAGGGGCTCTTGATCTAGGGAATTGGATCTGTGCTCTAGTTCCCTGAATTAAGCCTGAATACCTTCCATCCCCTCCTAAAAGTGCTGTATAATCCGTACGGGTTTAGCTCTTCCCCATGATATTAATAATAATGCTGGTGGTGACCCGTTGACTCTGATCAGAAGTCACTCACTTTACTGGCTTATCCAAAACGGCTAAATTTACACGATGTAATTTGTATATGCTGGTGACAAGTGTCTATTCTCAAGCGACTCTAACAAACTTGTTTGTTTGGTTTCCAAAGTCTGAGTCAAAGAAACTAAACATTAATTGCTGGTCAGTTTTGCTTAGAGAAACCTTTGGATTCATCTTTGGCTTTTGAAGGTCTTAAATTGCCATTTTTTTTAATTGAAGAAATTGGAAGAATTGAAATACTGGTTTTGATATGATAATGTGCGAGTTCCTCATCCGTCTGGCTTCAACTTGATAATGCAAAATCTGAGCGGTTTTAAACTTAATGTTAGTCTTATATGGTATACTGACATGTGTGAGATAACTATAGAATGCCTCTTCAGTTTGGCTTTAAACTTTTAAAGCTGATCTATTTCTTGGTAGAAAGTTTGTACTTGTGTTGGGCCGTGTGTCCTAATGTGTCAGGTTTCATTAAGGAAACTGGGAAATTAGTTTCCATGTGATAACTTGTCAGTGCCTCTTCCCTGTCGCTTAAAATCTTCAACGCTAATATTGAACTGCATTTGCGAACTTATGCCACACTCTGCACTATGCCTTTCGCTTGCATTGAGGTAGAGGGGACTGGGGTTATACTACACGGGGATACTTCTCTTGCATCGTACAGCAACCAACATACATTTAATTATTATTATTATAATAATAATCATTATTATTATAATGATTATTAAACATTCCTAGTGGAATATATATGCTGGCGTGGAGCACTTCTAACTAAATGGAATTATACGTTAATTGAATAATATACGAACTGGACAGCTGAGTGGATATTCTCTCCTCTCTCTCTCTCTCTCTCTCTCTCTCTCTCTCTTCTCTCTCTCTCTCTCTCTCTCTCTCTTATATATATATATATATATATATATATATATATATATATATATATATATATATATATATATATATATATATATATATATATATTTACTTATCTTTCTAGTTTTCTTGTCCATCCTCATCTCTTCGTTTTTATCTCTGTTCTACTTATTCATCTTGTTCTACCTCCCCATTCCTCTTTTTTTCTCCTGCTCGTGCTCCTCTTCTTTCATTTATAATCGTCATTTTCCTCCTGTTAGTCGAGTTCTTCCTTCTATTCATATTTATCATCATCTCTCTCTTTCTCTCTCTTTGTTCCTTTTCTTACTTTTCTTCCGAATATTCCTCTTCTTTTCCCTCTTGATGCTTTTCTTCTATCAGTTTTCTTCTCCCTCCTAATCTTCTTAATCCTTTTTTCCCCTAATATCCATCTTCTCCATTCTCTTCTTATTCCTCATCTTCCTAATATCCACGTTTCTCTTCATCGTACAATTCTTCTTCCTAATATTCCTCTTCCTAATATTCCTCTTCCTAATATTCCTCTTCCTAATATTCCTCTTCCTAATATTCCTCTTCCTAATATTCCTCCTCCTAATATTCCTCTTCCTAATATTCCTCTTCCTAATATTCCTCTTCCTAATATTCCTCTTCCTAATATTCCTCTTCCTAATATTCCTCTTCCTAATATTCCTCTTCCTAATATTCCTCTTCCTAATATCATTGTTCTTCATCGTCCTCTTCCTAATATTCCTCTTCCTAATATTCCTCTTCCTAATATTCCTCTTCCTAATATCATTGTTCTTCATCGTCCTCTTCCTAATATCTCTCTTCCTTGTCCTCTTCTTCCTACTATCCCCTCCCTTCGTTCTCTTCTCTTCCCCTCTCCTAGGTGCGTCTTCGCTAAGTCAAGATGGAGGCAGGAGACGTGGATGTTTTGCATGGTAATGTTGTCTTGGGGGGAGATGGGCTGTGCTGCCACCTACGTCAACCAAAATTTGCGTTTTAAAACGGAAAGATGTGTTTGTGCGTCAAGGAGGTGAATTGTGATCAGTATTGAGAGTGGAGGTGCTGGGGTGGAGGTGCTGGGGTGGAGGTGCTGGGGTGGAGGTGCTGGGGTGGAGGTGCTGGAGTGGAGGTGCTGGAGTGGAGGTGCTGGAGTGGAGGTGCTGGAGTGGAGGTGCTGGAGTGGAGGTACTGGAGTGTTTTATCTCCTCTCACAACATTGGAGACTGTGATCACCCATCCAGTTACTGGCTAGAGACAAACTTTACTGAACTTCACTGATCACGACACCTGGCCGGCCACCTTCAAAAATATAGAACGACGCGAAGAAGATAACACAAATGATGATGGAGGAGGAAAAATAAGAAAACTCTCTCTCTCTCTCTCTCTCTCTCTCTCTCTCTCTCTCTTCTTTATCTGTCTATCTATCTATCTATCTATCTATCTATCTATCTATCTATCTATCTATCTATCTCTATCTCTCACAGATGCTAACAGCTACCCATGGAAACTTCTCCTCTGGAAGCCTTTTATGAACAACTTGTTTGGTACCTTTGTCCAAAGTTGTTGAGATCTCTTGTCAGTGTTGGTGATGTGACTCACATTTGCTCCAGTGTGTATGGTGATAAGACCTCCCTTTTTTCTCTCTCTACATTTTACTCATAACTCAAGCCGTACATTCATACGAACATACAAGTCAGTCATACATCCTACATTCTCTGTCACAAGAGAGGGTCAGAAATACTCAACAATTCACTTATAATATTTATTGATAAAGTCGGGTAGTGGTGATGGGGGGAGTCAGGTTGACACCAGAATTTAACTCAGTCGTTTCCTGTAGTCACCACTCTGTTGTGGCTTCGTTTAACAGCACTCGTTAAACACCGCTCTTAACGTGGAAAAAAGAGAATGAATGTAACTCTGGTTGTTACCTTGGTGTATCGTCTGTTGATATTAAAAAAAAAAAAAAATCATGTGTATATTTTAAGGTGGAATTTTTTTTTTTTGTTACGGTTTGTTTAAGGTTATCTTCATTTTTATTATTATTATTGATATGTATATGAATATTTGAGGGAGGGAGAAGGGGGAGGGGGAGGGGGAGGGGGTGTTGGAGCTCAAGTCAGCTTCATGGAAGCTCCACGAGGAAGACAAACACACATGTGGCACAAGAAGAGTTTATCTTTGACAATGTTGCTGCGCTCTTAAAATAGCTTCGAGTCATGGCCTAGTAAAGCTCTCCATAAAACTCTTGATTAAACTCTCCAAAAAGCGAAAGGTTTTTTTTTTTCCTCTTGAAGAAACAAATGACCTCATAAATAACTGGTCTAAAATATCCATGATATGAAAATCTCTGATATCTTCGTCTTCAGACCTGTGAGCGGCACTTGCTTCAACCACGTCCCCTATTTTACACACCCAATGCTTGTGTCAATGATGTGGTGCCACACAGGCGACTAGCGACGTAGCAGTGATTGTCAAAACACCTAGAACCCCGATCACCTAGAACCCCGATCACCTAGAACCCTAATCACCTTGGTCAACTCTGCCTCCCAGTGTGCAGGTCTCTTCAACCACTTAGAGTCTAGGTCCCAGACTCTTGTTTACATATTAATTATAACCTTATACCACGTTATCGACGGTGATTTTCTAAGCTCTTCATTAAGTTTTGAGTAACTAGGAAAATCTTCACTCACCTGGATGAGTTTTAGCCATCAAGGTGACTTCCAGTTCTAATAAATAAATAAATAAATTGATGATTTCCACTGAGATTCGTGTTTGCGTCACAGCAAGACGTAATGTATTTAGTCACTGACACTTAGCAAGGCTAGAATTCTTTGTTTTTAGGATATCATTTCGTTTAGGTGCGAGTTTTAGGGATACAACACAAGGAGCGAATACTTTATCACTTGGAGTAATAAAGTGAATACCCCATCACATGGAATGAATACTGGAGTATTCACATGGAGCGAATACTCCGTCACGTGGTACAAATACCCAGTCATGAGGTCGAGAAAATATGTTGGCCGTATTTACTTTGTCTGGGAAAAGATCTGGTAAGGTTTCCCTTGGTGGGCTTCCAACCCTTTGTGGGACAAGGGTTCCAAATGAGCCCTTAAACAACGTGTGTTTAGGTTATCAAGGGGGATGATAGGCCCCATGAAGGGAACAATGAGTGTAACACGCTTTAGTGTTCTTTTGATTTCACATGTTGAGAGGGGTTGGAAGGTGTAATGGTGATAGACGCGGCAAGGCTTCACGTTGTAAGGTCATACGGTTCGTATTTTCAGTGAGCTGAGTAAGATGGGGTTCAGTGCTGACAACGCCATGATTATTGGTGTTTTGTGTGTATGTCACTGCTGCTTCTAGGCATTTCCTCCTTGTTATGTCATCCTCTTTCTGAAATGTGTCTTATAATCTCAGCTCTCTAGACAGAATGGTTGAGACGGCATTTTGCTGATAAATATGGAGACCAACACAAGTTGCAGAAGAAGCTTTCATTGTGACAATGCTTAGCTGTGTGTAGAGCTTTATTATCAAGTCTTAAATACAGTTATTGATAAAGCTCTAAGAGAACGAAAAGTTGTTTCACCAAAAGCCTTTTCTGTAACTCGTGTCCTTGTCCTCATATATAGACTCAGAGGCAGGTAAGATATAGGTGGTCCTTCTCAGTAGTCAGACTTGATATGTGTTGAAAGACACTTACACACAGTTCATGACATTTAATAAATACATTTGACTCTACACCACCGACACAATCTCACAAAGCTCTGGCAGCTTAAGTATTTCCAAACTCTTAGCTAAAAGATTACAACTCATGTCAGGATCGGTCATCACGTGAACGAGCACTGGGCAGGAAGCAGCAGGCCTACTGGCTCATGCTAGGCAACTCTTGCTCAAAACCAGCTATATCTCACTCGCATATTTGTCCAACCGTTTTTTTTTTAATGCAGCCTGACGTACCTCCTGCCTCACATCACTCCAGGTACTGGTCACCTGCTTTGTGTGTGGTGTCCTGATGTGGTGTCCTGATGTGGTGCCCTGATGTGGTGTCCTGATGTAGCTTACTCAATAAAGACGGATGTATAGTCGAAAAAGCGTTTTTTTTATATATATATCCTGAAACGTATTGAAGTTTATTTTTTATTTTTCATAGCTTGTTGGTATCACTATAGCGCTCACAACCAAAACCTTGATATAAAATATGGGGTCCTGCAGCGATGATATAAATTACGGGGTCCTGCAACCTTGATATGGACTATAGGAATATTTTTCCGCCTATACCATGTCCTTAATTATGGACAAGGAGTCGTTCCTCGCTCTCTGGTATAAATGTTTGCGGCGAAGAGCACCACAACTAGTGTTATATTGAAACAAAATTCTCCAGACAAGAAAACCATTGACACGGCAACGTTGAATGATCCTTAAAGCTTTCATTTGCTTCCTTTGATTATAACAGTAATATTTCTGGCACACTCGGTACAAGATGAATGTACACTGTGTAACACTGGAAACACCCCAATGTACATCTATGTACACGATACGTAGTGGAGGCAGGAACCATACATAGTTTTAAGACGAGTTATGATAAAGCTCATGGAGTAGGGAGAGAGAGGACCCAGTAGCGGTCAGTAAAGAGGCGGGGCCAGGAGCTGAGTCTCGACCCCTGCAACCATAATTAGGTGAGGTGAGTATGTATGTATGAGCTTGTGAGGGGAAGGGAGGCATTCAGGTGGAAGCCAAAGGAGGGAAGGGGAGATCCAGTTCCGTGGATCGAGAGCCCCTCTCCCCGGCAGGGGGGTAAGCACGGAGAAGCACCCCCCTCCCCCAAAAAACGACACTTGTACATGAATAAATGACATTAATACCAAGTTCGTGTGCTGCTGCCTCCCACACACCTTAAGATGAATAACCCACACGGGTTTTGTGCTTTTCATTAATAATAATGAGAGAGACAGAGAAACATAGATATTAGGATGAGTTATAATCAATAATATATTAATTAAAATATCTAATTAAGCCGATACAGTCGTGCTGAAAATCACTTTACATTTCCTGGCCATAAAATTGTTAAATAAATATTGGGTTATAATTTCCCTCTGGAGTATACACAGTGTGCTGTCCACCAGCACTTTATGAGCGTAGTAAACACTCAGACGGTTACAAACAGTTGTATTCATTAAAATGTTGTGTCTGTTCATTAGAATGACCTTTTTAGTCATTAGAATGACCTGTTTAGTCATTAGAATGACCTGTTTAGTCATTAGAGTGACCTGTTTGTTCATTAGAATGACCTGTCTGTTCATTAGAATGACGTGTTTGTTCATTAGAATGAAGTCTTTGTTCATTAGAATGAAGTCTTTGTTCATTAGAATGAAGTCTTTGTTCATTAGAATGATGTTTGTTCATAAGAATGACGTGTTTGTTCATTAGAATGACCTGTTTGTTCATTAGAATGACGTGTTTGTTCATTAGAATGACGTGTTCATTAGAATGACGTGTTTGTTCATTAGAATGACGTGTTTGTTCATTAGAATGACCTGTTTGTTCATTAGAATGACCTATTTGTTCATTAGAATGACCTGTTTGTTCATTAGAATGATTTTTTTTTTGCTTATGAGAATTATGTTTGTTTTCTAGAATGACCTGTTAAGTAGAATGCAAGAGAAGAGACATTGTATTTGCATCGTCTAAGGATTGTTGAGGAATTGTTAGTCACTGTATTCTAAGTATTTATTATTTGATGTGATAATTATTATTATTATTATTATTATTATTATTATAGTAGGGGCGTTAAGACCGTACGGGTCTTACAGCTCTTCACTGTGAAGGACGTATGCTCATTCATATGGTGAAGGAGAGGGCAGGACGTAGGCCTGGTCTGGTAGGCCTAGTCTGGGACCTGGCCGTGGTGGCGGTGGCCTCAGGAACCGACTCCAGATAATTTGATCATCCAAGTTATGGAGGAAGGGCATTTGATCACTCAGGTTGTGAATGAAGGATGTTTGATCACTCAGGTTGTGAAGGAAGGACGTTGGATCACTCAGGTTGTGAAGGAAGAGTGTTTGATCTCTCAGGTTGTGAAGGAAGGGCGTTGGATCACTCAGGTTGTGAAGGAAGGGCGTTGGATCACTCAGGTTGTGAAGGAAGGACGTTGGATCACTCAGGTTGGGAAGGAAGGACGTTGGATCACTCAGGTTGTGAAGGAAGGACGTTGGATCACTCAGGTTGTGAAGGAAGGGCGTTGGATCACTCAGGTTGTGAAGGACGTTGGATCACTCAGGTTGTGAAGGAAGGACGTTGGATCACTCAGGTTGTGAATGAAGGGCGTTGGATTACTCAGGTTGTGAAGGACGTTGGATCACTCAGGTTGTGAAGGAAGGACGTTGGATCACTCAGGTTGTGAAGGACGTTGGATCACTCAGGTTGTGAAGGAAGGGCGTTGAATCACTCAGGTTGTGAAGGAAGGGCGTTGGATCACTCAGGTTGTGAAGGAAGGACGTTGGATCACTCAGGTTGTGAAGGAAGGACGTTGGATCACTCAGGTTGTGAAGGAAGGACGTTGGATCACTCAGGTTGTGAAGGACGTTGGATCACTCAGGTTGTGGAGGAAGGACGTTGGATCACTCAGGTTGTGAAGGAAGGGCGTTGGATCACTCAGGTTGTGAAGGACGTTGGATCACTCAGGTTGTGAAGGAAGGACGTTGGATCACTCAGGTTGTGAATGAAGGGCGTTGGATCACTCAGGTTGTGAAGGAAGGATGTTGGATCACTCAGGTTGTGAAGGAAGGGTGTTGGATCATTTACGCTGAGAGGGAAGAACGTCGTCTTGTCGTTCACATTAAGACAGACGGAAGTGGAGCTACTGCGACGACCTACTAGTCGTCCAGGTCGTGGAGGGGCGACGACTGTGGGTCCATATAATGCAGCGAGGAGGTCACATCGTGTCGTTGTGGGTGGTGGGAGGAGGGCAGGTGGTAGGGTATGGTCTTGTGGTGGTGGTGGTGGTCGTGGTGTAAGGTGAGGTGGTAGTGGTGGTCGACGTCTGGACCATGGCTGATATGACGTACGGTCCTGTGATGACGTACTGCCAGCGGCCTCTCCAGTCTCGTCTGACTGTGGGAGATTAAATGAGTTAGTATATTTAGTTAATGAGGGGGTTTGAAGCCTATCGACTGAACGAGGCTCATTAGCGCTGCGCGTAACCCTTTTTTCACCACCGGACGGAAATAGTTTAATCCCTAAAAGGGGGACTGAAGTAAACTCTCAGCACATATACGCTGACATATACACTTCTCGGTGTACATGTAAACCCTATTAGGACACGTCGAGTTCTAATTAGTGTTATATTCGTGGGGACTCGCTAAATGTGTAGGGGTCATATAGAACCTGGGGAATGGGAGGTAATAAGGTGTGATTCAACGAAGCGGTGATAGCACTAAACCATCTATATTTTTATTATTTATTATTATTATTATTATTATTATTATTATTATTATTATTATTATTATTATTATTATTATTATTATTATTATTATTATTATTATTATTATTATTATTATTATTATTATTATTATTATTTCGGAAAGTGTTAAATACACACACCGGTAATTCAGCTCGAAGCGAGACTTTGAACTGCTGAAGCGAGACTTTGAACCGCTGAAGCGAGACTGAACCACGGACATTTAGACCCGACTGTACGTATTTATTTCCTCTCAAAGAACATCTTTACAGAAGAGCATGAATGCTAACTCGCAGGAGTTTATACACCCATGTACCACAAGCTGTTTGTTGGTGTATTTCAGTGCAAATCCTGCAACATTTGCAAGAAATCACCCTTGATAAGTATAGCATTGTGCTCGTTTAAATTTAAATTGACTCTGACAGCAAAGGTCAACTTATTTAAGTATTTACGTATTATTACGATGTATATTTGTTGCGGGTGGCAGGTAGTGGGCAGTCTGCCACACAGTCTGAGGAGAATATCTCTCCTGGTGACAGGGTATATACATCCAGAGGTGCGTTTCTCTCAGCATATATGTGCTGAGAGAATCTGTTTTAGGGATTAAAGTGTGCAGGTGTTGTGCAGGTGATCCCCTCGCTTAGTGGAGAATTTGTGAACCTAATTAACCAACCAATCAGCGTGTGGGACACTGACTCGGACACAGGACACTGCCCTGGACACAGGACACTGCCCTAGGCACTCCTCTGTACATCAAGAGTTTTTTTTTGTGTGTAGTTACCTATTTGTGGTTACAGGGCTCGATTCACAGCTCATAGTGTGTGTCCCACTGCTTACTCCCGGCTTAAGGGGTTAAAATATTCTTGACTCATAGGCTCCAATTTACCGCAAGACCTGAACTGATGATGGTCAATCAGAAATGATTTTTAATGTTGGCAAGAGTTTGTTTATTGTATTGCTGGGCAACAAATTTACGCTGAGGTCTGGCAGACTCGAAATAATTCTTATGATAATTAACTGTGGTTTCACATTACACTGGAATAATTTCTTTGTATCACATTTCGGCATGACCTTTATCGGATTACACTATTGTTACACTCTTATTACACTGCTGTTACACTGTTAAAATGCTGTTATTTTCTAAATTATAGTGTAGCAATTACTAGATAGATAGTATTATTTTAATGAAGATAATAAAGATAAGCATTGCATATTATAATGAAGGTAACTTTTATTTTTTTGCAATAAAAAGGTGATGATGATTGTGTAAGGTTGGTGCAAGGGAGGAGGTGAACATGAGTCACATGGTGAGTATGAGAGCTTAAGAGATGTACGACTCACCAGACGACAACTTAAGGGTTGTACTACTCACCAGATGACAACTTAAGGGTTGTACGACTCACCAGATGATAACATAAGGGTTGTACGACTCACCAGATGATAACATAAGGGTTGTACGACTCATCAGATGATAACATAAGGGTTGTACGACTCATCAGATAATAACATAAGGGTTATACGACTCACCAGATAAGATAGATGGAGACAGCCACGGTGAGGATGAATCCCGTACCGACTGCCACGATCGCCATCGTCCAGAAATTGACCTCATCTGCAGGAGTAAACCAATATTATTGGTGGTCATCTGAAAACTTCCGTTGTGATTCTCTCTCTCTCCCTCTCAATATTATAATAAAAGCGAATTCTGGAAAAAAATGTGAAAGGGAGGAGAGGGAGAGGTGACATAATGACTATATACGAGACCATAAAGATAGGCCAGAAAATAGAAATCAGAAGATTTCTCGGCACCAGCAGTAAGGAAACCAAGAGGCTATATTTTCCCATCAAGAAAGAAGCCGTGCAGGAGGCACTACAGGGAAGACTCCTTCACAAACAGAGCAGTTGATAACTGCAAATGGATCAAGTGGTGGTGGTGGTTATGGTGGTGATGGGTTCAGGTGGTGGTGATGGTGGTTTTCATGATTGTAGTTTTGGTGGTGGTCATTTTAAGGGGGGATGGTTTTGCATTGATGAATGCCGTACTTTTCTTGCTGAGAGCTTTTCATTTGATTCTGGTGAGCTTTACCCTAGATCCTTGCCATGAGGAGCTCGGCCTGCGCTGCCTGTTTCAGGCAACCCAGCTTTTCCTGAGCTGCTCGTGGTAGAGAAACAGAGTGGGAGAGCCCTTTGCTTGTCTTGTGCAGCTTTCTTCAAATGTTGGTGCTGGGATGCTGCCTGCTCTCCTGGCATGTGTCATCAATGTGTCTGTCATCAAAGAGGCTGGCTTCTCTATCCTCCCCAGACAATGCCTGAGGCACCTCTTAATATGCAGTGTATAGCGACCTCTAATTACTGAGCTCTGGTGATGACCTTGACATGACTTTGCTCATCATTCAAGGACGAAGTATTTCACTGATGGGTCAAAAAGTTCCACACAGTCCTCGGTTCTCTTGTCCTGTCTACTGACTTAGCTGGTTCTCAGTTCACTGTCTACTCAAATTCATAATGCACTCTGTTTATCTTTGCCCGCAGAGCCCGATTAAGATTTTGTAGGCCCCTGAGCTACAGGTACTGTGAGGGGGGGGCCCAGTTAACAGTTCATCAACTATAAACTTACAGTAAGACCACCGTCTTACTCTCCTGTCATGTCCACGTTCTCTCTGGCAGCATCTTTTAATCTCGTCATTCTCGAATTTAATCTGATCTGACTTCCTCCTCAGCTTGTGACGCATTTGTACTTGATCCACCTTCGGAGTCTAACAAACTTGTAGCAGGTACAGGAGACTCCATGGAATGTGTCGAACAACTTGTTCCGGGCTTTTCAAAGAAGGGCATAAAGAACTTGATCGACTTATTGGCTTCCTTCACCTCCAACTTTCGTCTCTTCTGTCCTGCAGCTCCATTTTCCATCTTCGTGAAAAAAACGTTTCATAGTCTTCTTATACAATGCTCTGAAATAAGGAAATGGCACTTTTAATAAGAACATTAAATTTCACAGGTTTTTCACAAAATTCTAGACTACCTAGTGCCACTTGGCACTGAGCAGTGGTACTATGAGGTGTGTGGTCATGTAGCTCTCAGCACTGTATTTTTACCTAATAATTTATATAAGCGGTTTAACAATCTAGGCATCCTAGTGCTTCTCACCCGTCATAATCGAAGATTATCATGGGATGGCTTGTCTGACTATAATAGGCACTGCTAAGTGGTGCCCAGGGCACGTGCCATACTTGCCATACCTTAAGTAGGCCACTGACTACCCCTATATATCTGAGTGTAACAAGTGGGGGTACCGTAAGTATCTGTTCAGGGCACCTTGCTCTGCGTTTTTATAAATAATAAACAAGCGTGAATAATTCAATAAAAAATATAATACTGATTGATGAAATAAAAAATAATTCTCAATATATGTTTTGAAGTTTCCAGTTTTTAATATTTGTTTCTCCAGAGATAAGCTGCCCATGTAGTGCTGCTGGTCCCGTGTTATCTGATGTTCCCGTGTTATCTGATGTTCCCGTGTTATCTGATGTTCCCGTGTTATCTGATGTTCCCGTGTTATCTGATGTTCCCGTGTTATCTGATGTTCCCTTGTTATCTGATGTTCCCGTGTTATCTGATGTTCCCGTGTTATCTGATGTTCCCGTGTATTCCACAGTGTGCCTCTCTCTGTCTCCTGCGCTCCCCACTCAACTGCTCTCTCTCTCCCTCCCTCCCTTCCTCTCTCTCTCTCTCTCTCTCTCTCTCTCTTAATCTTGCCTTCCATTTTCTTTCTCTTTTTCTTTTAACCTGCCTCCTTCCCTCGTATATCTTTCTTTCCAACTCCCCTTTATCCCATTTCTTCCCTTTCTTCTCTTATTCTTTCACTCTCCCACTGCTATTCTCTCCCTCATCATTCCCTCTCCTCCCACTGTCTCTCCTCCCCCGTCTCTCCTCCCACTGTATCTTCTCCCCCGTCTCTCCTCCCACTGTCTCTCCTTCCCTCGTCTCTCCTCCCCCGTCTCTCCTCCCCGTCTCTCCTCCCCGTTTCTCCTCCCACTCTCTCCTCACCCCGTCTCTTCTCCACTGTCTCTCCTTCCCCGTCTCTCCTCCCACTTTCTCTCCTCCCCATTCTCTTCTCCCACTGTTTCTCTCCTCCCCGTCTCTCTCCTCCCCCGTCTCTCCTCCCACTGTCTCTCCTCCCCCGTCTCTCCTCCCACTGTCTCTCCTCCCCCGTCTCTCCTCCCCGTCTCTCCTCCCCCGTTTCTCCTCCCACTCTCCCTCACCCGTCTCTTCTCCCACTGTCTCTCCTTCCCCGTCTCTCCTCCCACTTTCTCTCCTCCCCTTTTCTTCTCCCACTGTTTCTCTCCTCCCCCGTCTCTTCTCCCACTGTCTCTCCTTTCCCGTCTCTCCTCCCACTTTCTCTCCTCCCTCTGTTTCTCTCCCCCTCGTCTCTCTCCTTCCCCGTCTCTCCTCCCACTGTCTCTCCTCCCCGTCTCTCCTCCCCGTTTCTCCTCCCACTCTCCTCACCCCGTCTCTTCTCCCACTGTCTCTCCTTCCCCGTCTCTCCTCCCACTTTCTCTCCTCCCCTTTTCTTCTCCCACTGTTTCTCTCCTCCCCGTCTCTCTCTTCTCCCACTGTCTCTCCTTTCCCGTCTCTCTCCCTTTCTCTCCTCCCTCTGTTTCTCTCCTCCCTCGTCTCTCTTCTTCCCCCGTCTCTCCTCCCACTGTCTCTCCTCCCCCGTCTCTCCTCCCACTGTCTCTCCTCCCCCCGTCTCTCCTCCCACTGTCTCTCCGCTGGGTCAGTGTTCCTGCAGCATCAGTCTTGGGATCTGGTAATTACATTTATCCTCTGGAACCTCTCTTGGTTTGCTCTTCACTTTGATCACCCGAGTCATTCCATCTAGATGTGCTGAAATGATGTCTTGGGCTCCTTGGAGGGATTGGGGGTTCTTGGAGGAGTTTAGGTCATCTTGGGGGATTCTGAAGCTAGAAATAAAGATGGAGAGCATTCTTTGTTGTAAACATCGTTAATTAAACACTGATTATTGGATCACTGATTCTGTCGTCACAGGAGCATTGATCACAAGATCATGTCGTCACAGTCTCAGTGATCACAGGATCAGTGATCACAGGCTCAGTGATCATTGGATCAGTGATCCTGACTGTTCCAAGATGCGTTCCTCACTGGTACTTTGTGATACGCTCAAGGCAATGCAACGCCAGGGAGATGTTGCGTCTAGTGTGGGTGTGTTAGTTGTGTGTGTTTGAGAGAGAGAGAGAGATAGGGAGGGAGATAGGGAGGGAGATAGGGAGGGAGATAGGGAGGGAGATAGGGAGGGAGATAGGGAGGGAGATAGGGCAGGCAGTCTTGTGCGAAAAATCCTCCACAACTCTCCCCACAGCTTGGCGCATGTGATGTCCCTGACTGAAGCAACAAGATGAAAGAAATAAGAATATTTTCAATAACCATGAACGAGGAGTGGGTAGTGGGATGGAAGGTAGTGGGATGGAAGGTAGTGGGATGGAGGGTAGTGGGATGGAGGGTAGAGGGATGGAAGGTAGTGCGATGGAAGGTTGTGGGATGGAGGGTAGTGGGATGGAGGGTACTGGGATGGAGGGTAGTGGGATGGTAGGTAGAGGGATGGAGGGTTGAAGGGAGGAGCGTTAGGTAGCAAAGATAATATGAACTCTTGACTGTGACTGAGCTGGCTTGTTTACTAGGTCCCTGATGAGATCGTTATCTCAGGTTTTTGAATCTCAGGAGAAGCACCAACATTCAGAGGCTCTGGGATCTCAGGAGAAACTCCAAAATTCAGAGGCTCTGGGATCTCAGGAGAAGCACCAACATTCAGAGGCTCTGGGATCTCAGGAGAAGCACCAACATTCAGAGGCTCTGGGATCTCAGGAGAAACTCCAAAATTCAGAGGCTCTGGGATCTCAGGAGAAGCACCAACATTCAGAGACTCTGGGATCTCAGGAGAAGCACCAACATTCAGAGACTCTGGGATCTCAGGAGAAGCACCAACATTCAAAGGCTCTGGGATCTCAGGAGAAGCACCAACATTCAGAGGCTCTGGGATCTCAGGAGAAGCACCAACATTCAGAGGCTCTGGGATCTCAGGAGAAGCACCAACATTCAGAGGCTCTGGGATCTCAGGAGAAACTCCAAAATTCAGAAGCTCTGGGATCTCAGGAGAAACTCCAAAATTCAGAGGCTCTGGGATCTCAGGAGAAACTCCAAAATTCAGAGGCTCTGGGATCTCAAGAGAAACTCCAAAATTCAGAGGCTCTGGGATCTCAAGAGAAACTCCAAAATTCAGAAGCTCTGGGATCTCAGGAGAAACTCCAAAATTCAGAGGCTCTGGGATCTCAGGAGAAGTACCGACATTCAGAGGCTCTGAGAACAGATTCATCTGACTTCTTTCGAGCTTGCTCTCTGTAACAGAGCTCTCCTTCGAAGTGATTTCATAGATTACATATGTAGGTACATCCTAGGAAAGTGGCAGGCCCAGTGGGCCCTACAGATGAGCAGCAAATTATGCAGGGCTCGAGGAGACGAGGCTAGAAATATGGCATAAAATATCTACCCAATTGAAGAAACACACAGATGCAGTATAATATTCTCCTTTATTGACGATGTTGCGCCCACACAATGAGCTTTATGAAGCCACAAAGAAGTTGTGGCTTGATAAAAGGATCGTATTATATTGAATTTGTGTCTATTTTTTCCAGGACGTGTGTGTTTGGCCCTCCTCGAACAGGAATGGTCATGAAAACTATTACGTAGTTTAAGGACGAGGTACATAGGCCTCAGACACAGCTACCTGCTTGCAGGTGCTCCTGCTGCTCCCTCTGACTTGTGGCGTTGCTCCTCACTGTGTCCCACATTTTAATGGTTTTCCTACGAGCTTTGAGAATACAGTGCCGTATGGGAAATTAATTTCCGTGGACGAGTGTGTTGCGGTAATTGCAGAAAGTTAATGAGTGTTGAGGTAGGGAAATATGTTGCATATCAACAACAAAACAGAAGCTGAAGTCGATAAATTTATAAGTATAATAAAAAATTTGAAAATAAAGCGTTTTATTGGTTTGTGACAACATTTAGAAGAGAGTTTTCACACTTGAGATCACTGAAGGTGTGAATGATGGCGCAGCGCCACTGACTTGGTTAGCAAATGGGCCGAATTATCTCCTTCATCAGTGCTGTGACGAAGGCATCAGGGGACAAATGATGCCAATTCTCCCCCAAATGACTGCTATTTACTCTGACATCATCAATAGTTACGTATTGTTGCGTGTTGCAGCCATGGCATGGTTTGTGGCCTCAGTCTTATTGACCCTGTGAGTCTCTCTCTCTCTCTCTCTCTCTCTCTCTCTCTCTCCTCTCTCTCTCTCTCTCCCTCTCTCTCTCTCTCACAGTTCTGCAGCTGGTTATGGTGGCCACAGAATTTTTCTCTTAGTTTATCTTACGTAATATTTCTGTAGTTTGTCGTCAGTTACTGACTCTGCCACATAGATTTTTTTTTTTGTAGAAACGATTCATTTCGTGTTTATTATTGTTGTTATTGCAGAGTTGTGCCAAAAAATAATCTCAGGCCAACTAGTAAAAGCAATTTAAAACTCAAAGATTTTAGGGTGATTGTGGATCTGTATTCAAAAAGAAGTGAGAGCATTTTTATTTCATTGAATCATGCTGGGGAAAAAATGAGAGATGTACGAAAACGCAGAACTCTGAAAAAAAAGGTGAAGAAAGAGGCGAAAGAGAAGTCAAACAAGCACAGAAGAGCAGATGAACATGGCAAAGAAGACACGATAAAGAGAGTAATTAAGCTGCAGACCGAGGCTGTCGACTCAAGAAAGTCTTGAAAGGCAGCCAAGTAAATTCCGGAAGTTAAAACACAAATGTTCAGCTAGAAAAGATTAAGTAAATGTGAAGCAGATGTGTAGAGAAGGTCGGGCAAATGAGTAGAATAGGTCAAATAAATTAAAAGAGGTCATGTAAATACGTATTTAATACCAAATACCTTGGTATTAAATACGTATTTAATGCCTTGGCATTTAATACCAAGGTATTAAATATGTATTTAATACCAAGGTAATTAGAAAAGGTCAAGTAAAAAATAAGAAAAGTACGCAAAGTGACCAGGAAGACCAACATGGACACGGAGGTACGCAAAGTGACCAGGAAGACCAACATGGACACGGAGGTACGCAAAGTGACCAGGAAGACCAACATGGACACGGAGGTACGCAAAGTGACCAGGAAGACCAACATGGACACGGAGGTACGTCAAATGAACCAGGAATGACCAAAGACCGGAGTATTATAAGATGACTCTGAAAAGACATAATAAACTAGATGAAAAATAAACTGACATATGATAAGCGAACATTTTATATTAGCAATGACCGAAGCCAATAGAGTATTATTAAATAGATGTTACAATATATATGACTAGTGAGTTACTGTAGTAGATGTAGAACAACATCAAAACTGCCCCGTGTGGTTATGATGTGAGAACACTAAAAATTGGCTATGATGAATAATAATGGAAAATAAAGGAATAATGACCACGAGATTCGTTATAAGAGATGAAGAATATATCATCAAATGACACAAGATGAAGCTACACTTCGAAAGGTACCAGAAAGAATTTATCGGGAAATGATGGTAGATTGTTGGAAGGGGATCCATGAGGTAGTGTGCATTACAACCATGGTCTGCTGGACCATGCTAGGCGAGGGCAGGTCACCACCAAACACACGCACTCGTGTAGTCGTCCAAGCTGTGTTTAAAGCTATGAGGTAAGCTAAATACTGACGACTGGACACCTAGACCACTGTACTGATTGTGAAACCCACGTTGAACACTGAACACATGAACACTGCCCCTACTATGACCCACACCACTACCATCACCCACACCACTACCATCACCCATACCACTACCATCACCCATACCACTACCATCACCCATACCACTACTATCACCCACACCACTACCATCACCCACACCACTACCATCACCCACACCACTACCATCACCCACACCACTACCATCACCCACACCACTACCATCACCCATACCACTACCATCACCCATACCACTACCATCACCCACACCACTACCATCACCCACACCACTACCATCACCCACACCACTACCATCACCCACACCTCCACCATCACCCACACCATCACACCTACCTACACACACACACGAGGACAGGGACTACCGCTGGACAATATTGACTAACAATAGGAACAGGAACTGGAGGAGCGTGGGACGCCAAACTCCTGAAAATGATCAGTAGAGCATCAGAACTTACTCTTCTTCTCCTCTCCCTCCCTCCTACCTTCCTTCCCTCTCCCTCTATTCCTCATTGACACCTTTTCTCCCTGCGTTATACTCTTGCTTCCTTATTCTCTCCTCCCCTCCTTGACACTCTTGCTTCCTCCCTCCTCGCATCTTGAGCTGAGAGAGGGCACGCAGCAGTAAGGTAATCCTTGAGAGGTGAGGAAGAAGTCTGCCTCTAGCGTGGAGAAAAATCTCCAACAGGGGGCGAGCAACAAGGGGGCTGTCGCCCCCTGTTGGAAATATTTCTCCAAAGCCAGACTCAGCCATCATGTAGAGCAGAAACGAGTTCATAGAGCGAGGAAGGTGTCAGTACAGGGCTTGCAGAGCAAACTCTTGTAGAGACAACACACTCTGCTGTGTAGGGCTT
This sequence comes from Cherax destructor, assembly GCA_009830355.1. NCBI lineage: Eukaryota > Metazoa > Arthropoda > Malacostraca > Decapoda > Parastacidae > Cherax > Cherax destructor. The sequence goes on along the minus strand of WNWK01005523.1, from coordinate 33,093 downwards.
TAATCAAGTCATGTTTCTTTCTGTTGACAGTTTTATAATAGTAATAATAATAATACCTCTATTTCTACAAGTACATGTAGAAGGTATACAGGTCTAGCTGACATCAATGACATGCTACTACATAAAAAGCCCCTTGATATGCAGAGCATTTCGGGCATATTAGGTCAATTTTGTCCCAGGACGCGACCCACACCAGTCGACTAACGCCCAGGTACCTATTTTACTGATAGATGAACAGGGACAGCAGGTGCCTTATGGAAACACGTCCTGATGTTTTCCAGCCGTACCGGGGGATTGATCCCCGGACGTCAGTGTGTGACCTGAGTGCGCTAGCGATCGCTCTTTTAGAGCTTTATCAAGTCATATTTCGCTGTCTAGAGTCTAATCGATTCAAAAGCTCTAGACAGAGATCGAAACTTTGGTATCTGTGTTTTCTTCGCCACTGTGGGCGATACGTGGTCATATCTTGATGTTAACACACATCAGACGACACTGTTTCGCCCGGGTAGCTACTTTTCTCACTGTTACGATCACCACTACTACCACAACAACCACATCACCACCACAACAACCACATCATCACCACAACAACCACATCACCACCACAACAACCACAGCAGCCTCCTCACCACCACTACCACAACCATGTCACTGCCTCTACTACTACAACATCACCACCACCACTACCACCACCACTACCACCACCACCACCAACACCACCACCACCACTGGGTAAATCTCCTCAGTGGTTCATCATAATATTTCTTCTCTCTCCAGCAACTTGTTCATTCCTCACACAGAGTAATTCATCTTCACTGTCAAACACCATTTTTTCTCTCTCTTCTTTGTCTCCTGTTTACAGACGTCTCTCTCTAATGGTATCTCTCTATTCCCATTATTTTCTTTGTCTCTGCCACTAATGACAACCATAAATCTTTCCCCCCCATGAATTTTTTTTTCTTCCCGTTTAAATACATCGTCATGTTTTAATTTCTTGATGCAGTAGTTTTACGTTTCCCTGTCGTTTTAAGCAGATTTTGTGTATTTTTTTGTCGTTTTAAGCAGATTTTTTGTCTGTTTTTTGTCGTTTTAAGCAGATTTTGTGTCTGTTTTTTGTCGTTTTAAGCAGATTTTGTCTGTTTCTTCTAGTTTTAAGCAGATTTTGTGTATTTTTTGTCGTTTTAAGCAGATTTTGTGTCTGTTTCTTGTCGTTTAAGCAGATTTGTGTCTGTTTCTTGTCGTTTTAAGGAGAATTGTATCTACTTCCTGTCGTTTAAACAGACCTGTATCTACTTCCTGTTGTTGTAAACAGTTTGTTATTTGCGTGTACTGTGTTTTAGGAATAATTAAAATAAGTGGTTGCTGGTGTTCAATCCCACAAAATGTTACAAAAGATTATGAAAAGATAGATGGAGCGGGACCCGTCATATGGAGAAGCTTCCTACTCAAAGAATTAGGAGGAAATAGAAACAAGAGATGAGTTTGGCCATGTGGCAATGGAAGACAGATTATGACATGTGGCGTGGGAGACAGATTATGACATGTGGCGTGGGAGACAGATTATGACATGTGGCGTGGGAGACATGCAGCTCACAGCATCGGAGATCCTGGAGTAAGCGTCGCGCGCAACTTATCCCCAGTGACGCACACAAACCGAGTCAGTGTCGTACGACAGTCTGACTGGCATCTCTGCCATCACCTCCCTATGTAACACACATAAGAACCACTCGTAGCGAAACATATCCTCTAATAAATGTCCTGAGCTGTACATAAGTGTCTTTTTCCACATTTTATCAGAGTCGCCCACATACACAAGGTGCCTAGCTTCTCCCTCCCAGCCCCGTCAGGACGGGGAATGGGGCTAGGCCTGGGGACAGCTGATCCCAGACGATGAAGAGGTACTTGTACCTCCTCCCATGGCAGATATAATAATAATATAATATAATAATGTCTTTATTTCTACAAGTACATGTACATGGTATACAGTCCTAGCTGACATCAATGACATACTGCTATATAGAAAGCCGCTTGTTATGATCGCATTTCAGGGAAATTAGGTCAGTTTTGTCCCAGGATGCGACCCACACCAGTCAACTAACACCCAGGTACCCATTTTACTGATGGGGGACATGGACAACCGGTGTGAGGAAACACGCCCAATGTTTCTACCCTCGCCGGGAATCGAAACCGGACCCTCGCCGTGTGAAGCGAGAGCTTTACCCACCAGGCCACGGTTCCACAAGGTCACATAGGTCTCAGACACTCCCAAGACAGGAAACCAAGGCCGGGTCACCATCTGGAGAAGACCCGGGACGGGTGATTATACCGGAGGTATAGCTAAATATTTCCTTAATAAATGTGGTAGTTGTCTCACGTTGTTTACACTCGCTGACGTTAATCACCATTTGTAACCTTTGTCTTGTTTACTACGATTCTTAATTTATTTAATCTCATTTTCCTCTTTTCTCCTTCAGCCTCTGTGATGATTAACATGTAAACGTGGCGGAGATGGTAATGGTGGTGACAGTGATGAGTGCCATGGTGAGTAGGTAACCCATGATGGTGATCAATGTAATGGAGATTATGGGAGTAACTATGGTGACAATCATAAAACCACCACACTTTCTCCCCCCCCTCTCCCACACACACCCACGCCACTTCATATATATATATATATATATATATATATATATATATATATATATATATATATAATATATATATATATATATATATATATATATATATATATATGTCGTCCTGTAGAATGTTGAGAGGCGGAACAAAGAAACGAGAACGAAAAGTTATCAGATTTAACTGTGAAAGGACTACCACCATTACAACCATTTCCCTTATCAACCACCACCACCACCTACAACTATCAACACCCACACATCCACCACCATCACCCACATCTACCAGTACCACCACTACATTAACCACCACCAAACCATAATTCCACTACCAATCTCCTAACATTACTTCCGCTTCCCCGCCACCCCGCCGCTCTGCCACCCCCCGCCGCTCCGCCGCCCCGCCGCCCCGCCGCCCCCAGCCACCCCGCCACTTCAGCCGGGGCAGAACTGATAGTGGCAGACGCAAGGGAAGCATTCAGCTGTTATTTTTACCAGAAATAGTGTCGATACGTCCAATGAGGTCAGAGGGGGAGGGAGGGGACTGGGGAGGGAGGGAGGAGAGCGTGGAAAAGGGGTGAAGGAAGAAGAGAAGCACTGTAAAGAAGCAGGAGGAGGAGGAGGATACACCTCTAAGGAGAGTGTTGAAGCTCTCGAAGACAGCCAGGGGGTCTTGAAGACAGCCAGGGGGTCTTGAAGACAGCCAGGGTCTTGAAGACAGCCAGGGTCTTGAAGACAGCCAGGGTCTTGAAGACAGCCAGGGGGTCTTGAAGACAGCCAGGGTGTCTTGAAGACAGCCAGGGTCTTGAAGACAGCCAGGGGGTCTTGAAGACAGCCAGGGGGTCTTGAAGACAGCCAGGGTCTTGAAGACAGCCAGGGTCTTGAAGACAGCCAGGGTCTTGAAGACAGCCAGGGGGTCTTGAAGACAGCCAGGGTGTCTTGAAGACAGCCAGGGTCTTGAAGACAGCCAGGAGTCTTGAAGACAGCCAGGGTCTTGAAGACAGCCAGGGTCTTGAAGACAGCCAGGGTGTCTTGAAGACAACCAGGGTGTCTTGAAGACAGCCAGGGTGTCTTGAAGACAGCCAGGGTCTTGAAGACAGCCAGGAGGGGGGGTCTCATGGTAATTCCTGGTGTGTATAAAGAGGTGTGGAAGTCTTAGTTACTTGTCACTTACTCATTTATTCTCACTGTGCTCATCACATCCTTCTTTTCATTAGAGGTATTTTACACTGTATCGAGCTTCTTGCTCCCATAGGGAGCTATTTCAATATGCAGATTAGGGACATATTCCCTCAGAATTTTCCAGGTGTAAATTATAATGTATCTTTCTCGCCTGCATTCCAAGGAGTACAGTTGTAGGGACTTCAGGCGTTCTCAGTAATTTAGGGGCCTGACTGAATTGATACCATAAGTGAAGGTGCTCTGTACATTCTTCATTTGTGCGATGTTGCCTCCTTTGAGAGAGATTGTTAGTGTATAGAAATGTACAAAGTAAGCGTCTCTGGTTTTAAAGATTCTAGTTATTCAGCCTATTATTATCCTGGCGTCTGTGGTAGTAGCATTGTTATGATCTGACATTACCACTGAGTACATTACAATACCTCCATTGATGCTAGTCAAGGGCTCTTGATCCGAGGAATTAGTTAATTCCTATTACCCAGACGCTGTATAACCGGTGTAGTCCCACCATCAGTATAATAAAAGTAATAACAGTAGTCTATACTACATCTGTCTGTTGTTGGTCTCCCCGTTGACTCCTCCATCACACTGTTGTTGGTCTCCCCGTTGACTCCTCCATCACACTGTTGTTGGTCTCCCCGTTGACTCCTCCATCACACTGTTGTTGGTCTCCCCGTTGAGTCCTCCATCACACTGTTGTTGGTCTCCCCGTTGATTCCTCCATCACACTGTTGTTGGTCTCCCCGTTGACTCCTCCATCACACTGTTGTTGTGATCAGGTGACTGCGAGAGGCAGGAGCGACTTCTGTACCCGTACTGAACCCGTGCTGAATCCGTACTGAACCCGTGCTGAATCCGTACTGAACCCGTGCTGAACCCGTGCTGAACCCGTGGTGAACCCGTGCTAAACCCGTGGTGAACCCATGCTAAACCCGTGCTGAACCTGGCTTGTGCAAGTGTTGTGATTCCATATTTTTACTAATGTTTCCTCTTAAAAAACTGATCGGAGATTTTAATATTGTGGGACGTCAGTGCTGCCAGTCTATAGTTTTTTTTTGTACGATTATTTTGCTGCCACTTTCGTGGAGTGGGGGTTATTTCAGTGTTTTTTTAGTATAGTGGGCGAAACGTCGTAGTGGGAGTATCGAAGTGGGTAGGACGGAGGAGAGGGGGGGTAGATGAAAGAGGGCGCACCACTCCTCCAGGTATGTATATCAATGCAGGTGTGTGTGTGTGTACTCACCTAGTTGTGGTTGCAGGGGTCGATTCATAGCTCCTGGCCCCGCGTGTGTGTGTGTCGTGAAAACACACCTGGCTCCGGAGTGTTGGTACACTCCAGTACAGTGGTAGTCCAGCCACTGTGACCTGTGATGGTATACTTCAGTACAGTGGTAGTCCAGCCACTGTGACCTGTGATGGTACACTCCACTACAGTGGTAATCCAGCCACTGTGACCTGTGATGGTACACTCCAGTACAGTGGTAGTCCTGCCACTGTGACCTGTGATGGTATACTCCAGTACAGTGGTAGTCCTGCCACTGTGACCTGTGATGGTACACTCCACTACAGTGGTAGTCCTGTCACTGTGACCTGTGATGGTACACTCCACTACAGTGGTAGTCCTGTCACTGTGACCTGTGATGGTACACTCCACTACAGTGGTAGTCCTGCCACTGTGACCTGTGATGGTACACTCCACTACAGTGGTAGTCCTGCCACTGTGAGACGCATTTCTGTTTAGACAGAGACTGGTTTGATGGTAGGGGAAAAAATGTCATCTCTTAATTGGAAGGATGATGGTATGAGTGGACCTACTCTCTCTCTCTCTCTCTCTCTCTCTCTCTCTCTCTCTCTCTCTCTCTCTCTCTCTCTCTCTCTCTCTCTCTCTCTCTCTCTCTATCTCTCTCTTTTTCTCTCTCTTTCTCTCTCATTCGCTTATTACTTTGTTCCTTCCCGTAATAAACTCTATTGTCTCAAACGGCAGTGATTCTATTGCCAAATTACTGGATAATTAAATTACTATTCCTTTAAAGTCCATTTGTGTGCGTGTGTGTGTGTGTGTGTGTGTGTGTGTGTGTGTGTGTGTGTGTGTGTATGTGTGTACTCACCTAGTTGTGGTTGCAGGGGTCGAGACATAGCTCCTGGCCCCGCCTCTTCACTGGCCTCTACTGGGTCACTCTCCCTGCGCCATGAGCTTTATCATACCTCTTCTTAAAGCTATGAATGGATCCTGCTTCCACTACATCGCTTCCCAAACTATTCCACTTCCTGACCACTCTGAACTGAAGAAATACTTCCTAACATCCCTGTGATTCATCTGAGTCTTCAACATCCAACTGTGTCCCCTTGTTGCTGTGTCCCATCTCTGGAACATTCTGTCCCTGTCCACCTTATCAGTTCCTCTCAGTATTTTATATGTCGCTATCATGTGTGTACTCACCTATTCGTGGTTGCAGGGGTCGATCCATAGCTCCTGGCCCCGCCTCTTCACTGATTGCTACTAGGTCCTCTCTCTCCTCTCTCTCCCTGCTCCATGAGCTTTATCAAACCTCGTCTTAAAACTATGTATGGTTCCTGCCTCCACTATGTCACTTTCTAGGCTATTCCACTTCCTGACAACTCTATGACTGAAGAAATACTTCCTAGCATCCCTTTGACTCATAGGAGTCTTCAACTTCCAATTGTGACCCCTTGTTTCTGTGTCCCCTCTCTGGAACATCTTGTCTCTGTCCACCTTATCTATTCCTCGCAGTATTTTATATGTCGTTATCATGTTTCCCCTAACCTTCCTGTCCTCTAGTGTCGTCAGGCCGATTTCCCTTAACCTTTCTTCGTAGGACAATCCCCATAGCTCTGGGACTAGTCTTGTTGCAAACCTTTGCACTTTCTCTAATTTCTTGACGTGCTTGACCAGGTGTGGGTTCCAAACTGGTGCTGCATACTCCAGTATGGGCCTGACGTATATGGTGTACAGAGTCTTGAACGATTCCTTAGTGAGGTATTGGAACGCTATTCTTAGGTTTGCCAGCCGCCCGTATGCTGCAGCAGTTATCTGATTGATGTGTGCCTCAGGAGATGTGCTCGGTATTATACTCAGCCCAAGATCTTTTTACTTGAGTGAGGTTTGCAGTCTTTGGCCACCTAGATTATACTCTGTCTGCGGTCTTCTTTGCCCTTCCCCGATCTTCATGACTTTACATTTGGCAGGGTTAAATTCAAGGAGCCAGTTACTGGACCAGGCTTGTAGCCTGTCCAGGTCTCTTTTAGTCCTGCCTGATCCTCGACTGATTTAATTCTTCTCATTAACTTCACATCATCTGCAAACAGGGACACTTCTGAGTCTATCCCTTCCGTTATGTCATTCACATATACCAAAAACAGTACAGGTCCTAGGACTGACCCTTGTGGAACCCCACTCGTCACAGGTGCCCACTCTGACACCTCGTCACGTACCATGACTCGTTGTGGCCTCTCTGTCAGATATTCTCTGATCCATTGCAGTGCCTTTCCTGTTACGTGTACCTGATCCTCTAGCTTTTGCATTAACCTCTTGTGAGGAACTGTGTCGAACGCATTCTTGCAGTATGTGTATGTGTGTGTATGTATGTGTATGTATGTGTGTGTGTGTCTATGTGTGTATGTGTGTATGTGTGTGTGTTTCATATACTGAAGCCAAATTTTATACATACGCTATTTAGGTTAGCTTTCAACAGATGCACATACATTATGGTACATTCTCTCTCTGTCTCTTTCTCTCTCTCTCTCCTCTCTCTCTCTCTCTCTCTCTCTCTCTCTCTCTCTCTCTCTCTCTCTCTCTCTCTCTCTCTCTCTCTCTCTCAGCTGGGAGGAAGGACCTTAACAACCTATTAGTGATGCATGTAATGTAAATTAAGATTTAATTACGAGTGAAAATGAGCGGCCGAGGCTGACGAGAATGTATGTTATGCTGGGCCACTACCTCAGTCTTTCCTGCCACCCTGACTATCCACCCTGACTATCCACCCTTAGTGAGACTATCCACCCTTAGTGAGACTATCCATCCTTAGTGAGACTATCCACCATTAATGAGACTATCCACCCTTAGTGAGACTATCCACCCTTAGTGAGACTATCCACCCTTAGTGAGACTATCCACCCTTAGTGAGACTATCAACCTTGAGTGAGACTATCCACCCTTAGTGAGACTATCCACCCTTAGTGAGACTATCCACCCTTAGTGAGACTATCAACCTTGAGTGAGACTATCCACCCTTAGTGAGACTATCCACCCTTAGTGAGACTATCCACCCTTAGTGAGACTATCCACCCTTAGTGACACTATCCACCCTTAGTGACATTATCCACCCTTAGTGAGACTATCCACCCTTAGTGACACTATCCACCCTTAGTGACATTATCCACCCTTAGTGAGACTATCTAGTGTTAGTAAGATTTACCGTCTCTCTCTCTATATATATATGGCAGATGTTGCAAATGTATGGAATAGGAGGTAGGTTACTGAAAGCAGTGAAGAGTTTTCACGAGGATAGTGAGGCTCAGGTTAGAGTATGTAGGAGAGAGGGAGATTATTTCCCAGTAAAAGTAGGCCTTAGACAAGGATGTGTGATGTCACCGTGGTTGTTCAATATATTTATATATTGGGTTGTAAGAGATGTGAATGCTCGGGTGTTGGTAAGAGGTGTGGGGTTAAAAGATAAAGAATCTAACACAAAGTGGAAGTTGTCACAGTTGCGCTTTGCTGATGACACTGTGTTTTGGGAGATTCTGAAGAGAAGTTGCAAAGGTTGGTTGATGAGTTTGGTAGTGTATGTAAAAGAAGAAAAAGTGAATATAGGAAAGAGTAAGGTGATGAGGATAAAAAAAATAGGTAACGAAAGATTGGATATCAGATTAGAGGGAGAGAGTATGGAGGAGGTGAATGTATTCAGATATTTAGGAGTGGACGTGTCAGCAGATGAGTCTATAAAAGATGATGCGAATCATAGAATTGAGGAGGGGACAAAGGTGAGTGGTGCACTTAGAACTCTGTGGAGACAAAGATCTTTGGAAGCAAAGAGGGGAATGTATGAGAGTATAGTTATACCAACACTCTTGTATGGGTGTGAGACATGGGTGGTGAATGTTGCAACACGGAGAAGGCTGGAGGCAGTGGAGATGTCATGTCTGAGGGCAATGTGTGGTGTGAATATAATGCAGAGAATTCGTAGTTTGGAAATTATTAGGAGGAGGTGCGGGATTACCAAAACTATTATCCAGAGAGCTGAGGAGGGGTTGTTGAGGTGGTTCGGACATATAGAGAGGATGGAACAAAATAGAATGACTTCGAGAGTGTATAAATCTGTAATGGAGGGAAGGCGGAGTAGAGATAGGCTTAGGAAAGGTTGGAGGGAGGGGGTGAAGGAGTATTTGTGTGCGAGGGGCTTGGACTTCCAGCAAGCATGCGTGAGCGTGTTAGATTGGAAGGAATGGAGACAATTTGTTTTTAGGACTTGACGTGCTGTTAGAGTGTGAGCAAAGTAACATTTATGAAGGGATTCAGGGAAACCGGCAGGCCGGACTTGAGTCCTGGAGATGGGAAGTACAGTGTCTGCACTCTGAAGGAGGGGTGTTAATGTTGCAGTTTTATAACTGTAGTGTAAGCATGCCTCTGGCAAGACAGTGATGGAGCGAATGATGGTGAAAGTTTTTTTTTTCGGGCCACGATGCCTTGGTGGGAGACGGCCGATGTGTTAATAATATATATATATATATATATATATATATATATATATATATATATATATATATATATATATATATATATATAAACATCTCCAGACGGAGTTTATTTTTGTCTCTATCTCTACCTATTTGCAAAACAAACAAAAAAATAGAAATCCTGTTTTCTATATCTCAGGAAATAACTGCGTCAACCATCCTCACAGTTTTATATAAAAAAATAATTGATAACGCACACTTAGGACCGAAAATAAATCAATTTACTGAGTCTCAGTCCTTGATAATGGTCGAGGATTGACCGAAACGTCGTTTGATCCTTTCCATTGTCATGGGTTACTTTATGTCTCGTTCCTGCCCCAGTAGAGCGACTTTTATTCTTCCAAACCTCCATCGTGGGTCCTGCAACTGGGTCCTGCAACTGGGTCCTGCAACTGGGTCCTGCAACTGGGTTCTGCAACTGGCAAAGAGGAACCAGGTACTAATTGCATTTTTTTTGTACCTCAGCGCCAGATATTTCTATGATATATGAGGCACATTCGCTAGCCTGGCAGGCACTATTGATTGCTGGCACTGGTGAGGCTGTGACTCTGTAGTTTGCTAGTTTGCTAGTTTGAAAAGTCCCGTAGCTCGATTGGTAGCGCACTCAGTTCACACTTCCGGGGGTCGATCCCCGGTACGGGTGGAAACAGGACGTGTTTCCTTAAGGTTGTTTACCAATATTCTGCAGTGTTATTAACTCTTAAAACTGGGTATGAGGTGTAAGTACTGTGTATGTACACCTGCGTGGTACACTCACCTGTCTGAGTGTATGTACACCTGCGTGGTACACTCACCTGTCTGTGTGTATGTACACCTGCGTGGTACACTCACCTGTCTGTGTGTATGTACACCTGCGTGGTACACTCACCTGTCTGAGTGTATGTACACCTGCGTGGTACACACACCTGTCTGAGTGTATGTACACCTGCGTGGTACACTCACCTGTCTGAGTGTATGTACACCTGCGTGGTACACTCACCTGTCTGAGTGTATGTACACCTGCGTGGTACACTCACCTGTCTGAGTGTATGTACACCTGCGTGATACACTCACCTGTCTGAGTGTATGTACACCTGCGTGGTACACTCACCTGTCTGAGTGTATGTACACCTGCGTGATACACTCACCTGTCTGAGTGTATGTACACCTGCGTGGTACACTCACCTGTCTGAGTGTATGTACACCTGCGTGGTACACTCACCTGTCTGTGTGTATGTACACCTGCGTGTTACATCCTATTCTGTTGTATCGTATCCATTTTTTTGCCGTCTCTGAAGCCTTTACATCCATATTTAATTAATGAGGTTTTCATGGGTGACTTAAACAATAAAAATCTACCTGATTGATATATTTCTCTCTGTTATCTCTCATTTTTAATCCATTTTCGTTATGAAATAAAGGTGAGAGAATATTATGCTGGCCAACCATCCGTCTTTCCTCACCCTCTTCATTTAACTAATATCCGTCTGCACTTCTTTTGTCTTGCATTTCTCACTCTATGTGAGTACTTCTCACTCTGTGAGTACTTCTCACTGTATGCGAGTACGTCTCACTCTGTGAGTACGTCTCACTCTGTGAGTACTTCTCACTCTGTGAGTACTTCTCACTGTATGCGAGTACGTCTCACTCTGTGAGTACATCTCACTCTGTGAGTACTTCTCACTGTATGCGAGTACGTCTCACTCTGTGAGTACTTCTCACTCTGTGAGTACTTCTCACTGTATGCGAGTACGTCTCACTCTGTGAGTACATCTCACTCTGTGAGTACTCACTGTATGCGAGTACGTCTCACTCTGTGAGTACGTCTCACTCTGTGAGTACTTCTCACTATTTGTACTTCTCAATATAAGATACTTCTAAGTTAGTAAAAATAGCACAAATGTTAAAAGCTGCACTAACACATTCTTTCAGATATGTTGTGTTGCCTCCCAGGTCTGTCAGCCTGACGTTGTGGTGTCAGGTCTGTCAGCCTGACGTTGTGGTGTCAGGTCTGTCAGCCTGACGTTGTGGTGTCAGGTCTGTCAGCCTGACGTTGTGGTGTAAAAAGGAAGGAATTCTCGCCACATTACGAAGATATATTTCACCTCTTAATTGCATCACCATAACAAAGGACCGAGCCATCCTTGTCTTGTGCTCCCACCGCTGCTAAATCTCACTTTCTGCCAACATTTTCATGCAATCCCAGAGGTAAAAACCTGGTCGTATTTTCAATTCCCCAGCTGGTCTCGCCTCTCTCTCTCTCTCTCTCTCTCTCCTCTCTCTCTCTCTCTCTCTCTCTCTCTCTCTCTCTCACTCTCAGTAGCTACACCTCATCGTGCAAGAATTTATAAGCGCGTGGCGTCATTCGGGAGGGTCTGGGCTGCTATCTCTCAGAAAATTGAGCATCACTGAATGACCCTTACGGGTTTAACACGCTTTTCAGTCACTGTAATAATCATTATCGAGGGTGAGAGTGGAATTCGGGGAATATTTCATGTCTCTATGGACGTAACGAGGTGTTCCTCCACACACGTTATTGCTCATTCACCCGTATGAAAAAAAAATGAGCTAAAAACTGCAAGATTTTGACTCCACGAGGTCGCTTATCTTCTCTCTCTCTCTCTCTCTCTCTCTCTCTCTCTCTCTCCTCTGCTTAACAACCTCTTACTGATGCATGCAATGTAAATTATGGTTTAATTAAGAGTGATAGTATGAACCGAGGCTGGCTGGGTTTGTGTTATAAGCGACCACAGCCTCGGTCTTCCCTCAGCCTACCTCACTCTATCCAGCTTTTCCAAGAATCTCTCCACTTTTAATGAGACTTTCTCCAGCCTTAGACTTTCCACACACTGCTTGTGATTTTATCAGTGTAAAGTGGTGATACTTTCGCCCGCAAGGACCCTGGTGGGCGAAACAGCGAGGTTGTGCGCGTTCTCGCTGACTTCTACGGGAAAGACGACCGTAGTTTGGAAATTGGCATGGAGAGTGCCGTGTGTGGCACAGAGGAATGGTGCAATTGCATTTGTTATTCTCGTGCCAGGCATTACCCTGATATACACGGCACTTTATCTGGATGGCACTATCAATGGCTGGCACTGCTGATCACTGCTGCTGGCTGGGAATTATTCTGTGAGAAGCGTTTATTAATATTATTATCCTTAATAGTCTTGGTAGTAGGCAGTCTGCTACTACTATTTTTATTAGTAGTAATAGTAGTAGGACTGCAACTGTTAATTATATATATATATATATATATATATATATATATATATATATATATATATATATATATATATATATATATATGGTTTAATCCTTCCCATAGGTACTTTTAAGGGGGTTGCCTTGATTCTAGTGAAGGGTTCTTGATCAAAGATATTGAAGCCATCTTCCGCTTCACCATTCATTACCTCTCATTCACCGGGTATTGTTGTCTGTCCTGGGGTCTACTACTATCACGTCTTTTTTTTATTTTTTTTTACTCACCCTTTTTTCACTTTTTTTAACTTTTCTTTTTTTTCATTCTTCTCCTTTTCGTCCATTTTTTTTATCTGACTTCCTGGAACTTTGTGAATTTCGTATTTTGCAATCGTCTTGTTGCATGTTTGAGCTTCGCCCTGTGCTACGCTTGCACTTACAAACAAAGCATTTCTACGAGTACTTTAAAAAAACACATTTCTTAACACCAGTGAGAAATCTTTTCTTGAATCTGTTCTCTCTCTCTCTCTCTATCTCTCTCTCTCTCTCTCTCTCTCTCTCCTCTCTCTCTCTCTCTCTCTCCACTTTACATTGGCTTTCTGAAAGTTTGGAATCCTCCTTAAATTTAGGACATATTTCACAAGTCAATTGCATCAGCTTTGCACAAGTGCCTCCCCACATTGTCTTGCCCTCGCCTCTGCCAAAGTTCAGATTCTAACAAGTATTTTTAGGTACAGACTTGAAAGTCGGTCTGTCTTTTCAATTACCCGAGTCTGCCTTCTAATCTCGAGTCATTAGATTCTTCTAACGAGTTGCATTCTCTCTCTCTCTCTCTCTCTCTCTCTCTCTCTCTCTTCTCTCTCACTCACTCTCTCTCTCTGCCTACAGAAATTTCCTAGTGTCCGGCGTCAGTCTGGTGGCCCTGGACTGCTATTTTTCAAGGGTGAACGTGGAATTCAGGCAATATTACGTGTCCTTATGGCGGTGGTGGTGGTGATGGTGGTGGTATTGGCGGTGGCAATGGTGGCAATGTTAGTAGTGGTGGCAGTGGTTCCAGTGGTGATGCTGTTGGTGGTAGTGGTACTGGTGGTAGTGGTACTGGTGGTAGTGGTACTGGTGGTTGTGGTAGTGGAAATATACAGTAGTAATTATATTTGCTTCATTATGTACCATTGATCATTCGTATACTTTAAGTGAAATTCATTAGGATTGTATTAAATTATACTTTAGTATGATACTATAATCCTATACTTTAATCATATAATCCTATACGTTTATGTATTCCATAAAAGGTGAAGTTTTTAAGTCGCCCTTAATTGAAAAGTAACATTGGGTATACTAAGTTACTTAAAATTCAACCGCCCATAAGACAAAAGTAACACTGTGTACTAAGTCACTTAACAAAATACAACCGTCCATAAGACAAAATTTTCCAAATAATATATATAATTTCCAGTACAAACTCTAACATATTTTACTGCCCAAAGTGGACACAAAGTCATACATATTATCGCCTGTTCTCTCTCCCTCCATACCTGTGAGCAAGGTCAGGAGCACTCTGGATCCCCAACATGATCATGCAGACTTCACAAACACCAGCAAGGATCCCCCACTCATTGCAGGAAGGAACCCACCACAGCAAGGATCCCCCACTCAATATAGGAAGGAACCCACCACAACAAGGATCCCCCACTCACTACAGGAAGGAACCCACCACAGCAAGGAACCCATCACAGCAAGGATCCCCCACTCACTACAGGAAGGAACCCACCACAGCAAGGATCCCCCACTCATAAGAAGGAACCCACCACAGCAAGGATCCCCCACTCATAAGAAGGAACCCACCACAGCAAGGATCCCCCACTCACTACAGGAAGGAACCCACCACAGCAAGGATCCCCCACTCATAAGAAGGAACCCACCACAGCAAGGATCCCCCACTCATAAGAAGGAACCCACCACAGCAAGGATCCTCCACTCACTATAGGAAGGAACCCATCACAGCAAGGATCCCCCACTCACTACAGGAAGGAACCCACCACAGCAAGGATCTCCTACTCACTACGGGAAGAAACCCACCACAGCAAGGATCTGCTACTCACTACGGGAAGAAACCCACCACAACAAGGGTCCCTCACTCACTACAGGAAGGAACCCACCACAACAAGGATCCCTCACTCACTACAGGAAGGAACCCACCACAACAAGGATCCCCCATCCACTACAACAAGGATTATCCCCCCCTCTCACCATCTTCAGGAACCACGTAATCTTTCAGGGTGAGAGATGGTCCTACCCTCAGGATCCATGGCTGCCTCTGTGTACTTCCTCCCACTATTCTCTCCATTGCACTAAGATATAATTTATTTGTCATTTTCTATCGATTCATATTGGAGCATTATTCCAGAGCTCATGTAGCATTTCACCGGCATACGTTTTCAATTTTTTTTCAGTCCATGGACCACCAGGCCAATGAAAAAAAATATTCCGTGGACCAACACCACCACCTTAGAGAGATTATAAAACTGAGTAGACTGCTAACTTATTTCTAATTTAATTTCTAGTTTATTTCTTAATAACCGATTTCTGGATTACATTCTCACTGACAAGCTTTTCAATGTTCGGAATCGTACTTGATAATGCACAACCAATGTCGCTTTCCACTGCAAGCTCATTCCTCTGTTTGTACTTAATGTGCAGCAAACACGAAAAACCAGTCTCACACATATAAGTTGATGCAATCATCAAAAGAAATCCGACTGCATGTGCTGAGAGAACTGGGTAACTCCCAGTCATGGGGGCCCAAAATTCCTCCATGATCATCTACTGGTACAAGTCTTGAGCAGCCAAATCCTTTTTTTTTTAGATTAAAAATTCCTCCTGCAGATCCTCTGAAGCACTATTAATATTTGTTGTGAATGGATTCCTTGGCATCTCCACCTCCAGAAAGTATCACTGTATTTCGTCTTGTAACTTCCGTAGAATTTGCGTCCGTATGGCTTCCTTGTTCCTGACAATGACATCTACACATGGAAACTGAATCCTATTATTGCCTTCGACTCTTACGGTTCAGAGTTCCAATTTGTTAAGAAAAGCTGTCGTAATAGCTCACTGAGAAAAGAGATTTGCATCTTTTTCTTGAAGCTGAAGATTCACTCTGTTCAAGATTCCAAAAATATCGACACGATACTCAAGTTGTTGATTTGACTGCGTCGACACTTTCGGAATTCCTTTTTTCCCTGACCATGGAGAAATAAAAGCATATCTTTTCTAGACTGAAAAATTCTGTTGAATACGTTGCCTGCTGACAGTCACCGTACAGAGTGTAGGAGAGCAACACATCAAAGTTGAAATCCCTGTCCTGGCAAAATCTTTTGAAGAGCCTGGGCTTCACAGCCGATGTTTTAATGTAATTGACTACCTTCGCCAGCCCTTTGAAAACGACGTTCAGTTGTTCCAGCAATGTTTTTGATGCCAGTGTTTCCCTGTGAATGTAGCAATGAACTCCGGTTACGTTTAGAGCGCCTTGTTTCAGCACCGTCTGGAAGCCTGATGTTGAGCCCAGCCCAAGTTCTTCAAAGAAATTGTTAACAGTTTCGAACACATCCTCAGTCTTTGTTGTGGTATAAAATGATTTACAAAAAAGAAAAAGAAAAAAGAAACTCGTCTTTGAAATACCCCTCAGCCATGTATCGCGCGAACACCAATAGCTGAGAGAGCACTAGTGAAGCAAGAGTTGCTTCAATAGATGAGAGAGCACTAGTGAAGCAAGAGTTGCTGCAGCTCTCTAAACGCGTTATTTATAGAGTGATTTACATAGCATTGTTTTGCTGGTCAGCTGATGGAATTTCCTGTCACATCACGATCAGTTTCTAAAAATATTACAAATGTAACAAACGTTTGTCATTGAGAACAGAAAATAATCTGTGGTACAGAAGGCCACACTGGAGGAGTCAGGCTGGTTGTACAGTGTAATCTATAAACAACCCACACTCCACCTGTTCAACAACACAGGATGAACAACACAGCAACACAACTACGACAGCTTATCAAAGCTTCAGTACCAGATGCAGGGTTGTGCTGCCGACCAACCTCAGCTGTTGTATGGGAATGTCTGCTGGACGACCTGCTGGACGACGAGCCTGGCCACGCCGTGTGACCTTGGCCATAATGTCCCTGTGGACCACCAAATAAAAAAAAGAGCCTCCATGGACCACTAAGGGACTATGAACCACCATGACTCACGAGACCCTAATAAGACGATTACAAACAAACCCACTTGCTTTGGGTTCAATCCCCGCCCGTTCCGTGTTTTTTTAATGAAACACCAATTGAGAACCTCTGTTCTATGGCCTATTGCGCATACTTTACCCTTACGGGCATAACGCTTCAAAAGGAGATACAAGGAGAGTGTCAGGGATACAAGGAGAGTGTCAGGGATACAAGGAGAGTGTCAGGGATATAAGGAGAGTGTCAGGGATACAAGGAGAGTGTCAGGGATACAAAGAGAGTGTCAGGGATACAAGGACAGTGTCAGGGATACAAAGAGAGTGTCAGGGATACAAGGAGAGTGTCAGGGATACAAGGAGAGTGTCAGGGATATAAGGAGAGTGTCAGGGATACGAAGGAGAGTGTCAGGGATACAAGAGAGTGTCAGGGATGACAAAGGAGAGTGTCAGGGATACAAGGAGAGTGTCAGGGATACAAGGAGAGTGTCAGGGATATAAGGAGAGTGTCAGGGATACAAGGAGAGTGTCAGGGATATAAGGAGAGTGTCAGGGATACAAGGAGAGTGTCAGGGATACAAGGAGAGTGTCAGGGATACAAGGAGAGTGTCAGGGATACAAGGAGAGTGTCGGGGATACAAGGAGAGTGTCAGGGATACTAGAGAGTGTCAGGGATAAGAAGTGTCAGGGATACAAGGAGAGTGTCAGGGATGAAAGGAGAGTGTCAGGGATACAAGGAGAGTGTCAGGGATACAAGGAGAGTGTCAGAGGATAAAGGAGAGTGTCAGGGATACAAGGAGAGTGTCAGGGATACAAGGAGAGTGTCAGGGATACAAGGAGAGTGTCAGGGATACAAGGAGAGTGTCAGGGATACAAGGAGAGTGTCAGGGATACAAGGAGAGTGTCAGGGATAAAGGAGAGTGTCAGGGATACAAGGAGAGTGTCAGGGATACAAGGAGAGTGTCAGGGATAAAGGAGAGTGTCAGGGATATAAGGAGAGTGTCAGGATACAGAGAGTGTCAGGATAAAGGAGAGTGTCAGGATATAAGGAGAGTGTCAGGGATACAAGGAGAGTGTCAGGGATAAAGGAGAGTGTCAGGGATATAAGGAGAGTGTCAGGATACAAGGAGAGTGTCAGATACAGGAGAGTGTCAGGGATATAGAAGGAGAGTGTCAGGGATAAAGGAGAGTGTCAGGGATATAAGAGAGTGTCAGGGATACAAGGAGAGTGTCAGGGATCAAGGAGAGTGTCAGGGATATAAGGAGAGTGTCAGGGATATAAGGAGAGTGTCAGGGATACAAGGAGAGTGTCAGGGATATAAGGAGAGTGTCAGGGATAAAGGAGAGTGTCAGGGATATAAGGAGAGTGTCAGGGATACAAGGAGAGTGTCAGGGATATAAGGAGAGTGTCAGGGATACAAGGAGAGTGTCAGGGATATAAGGAGAGTGTCAGGGATACAAGGAGAGTGTCAGGGATATAAGGAGAGTGTCAGGGATACAAGGAGAGTGTCAGGGATATAAGGAGAGTGTCAGGGATACAAGGAGAGTGTCAGGGATATAAGGAGAGTGTCAGGGATATAAGGAGAGTGTCAGGGATATAAGGAGAGTGTCAGGGATACACGGAGAGTGCCAGGGATATAAGGAGAGTGTCAGGGATACAAGGAGAGTGTCAGGGATACAAGGAGAGTGTCCCGGGATATAAGTAGGAGAGGGGTCAGGGATATAAGGAGAGTGTCAGGGATATAAGGAGAGTGTCAGGGGTACACGGATAGTGTCAGAGATACACGGAGAGTGTCAGGGGTACACGGATAGTGTCAGAGATACACGGATAGTGTCAGAGATACACGGAGAGTGTCAGGGATACAAGGAAAGTCTCAGAAATACGTAAAGGAATTCTAGCAAGAATGGGGAAGTTTCTGTCCGACTTTAGGATGAAGTTCGTACCCCGCGTCTTGGATTACCTCACCTGCCTCAGTGCAGCTTGATGACGGTAGGAAGTGAGACGGACACACAGAATAATAATAATAATAATAATAATAATAATAATAATAATAATAATAATAATAATAATAATAATAATAATAATAATAATAATAATAATAATAACAATAATAATAATAAATCATGTTAAGCGCTAAATCCATGTGGGTCATTCAGCGAAATAGGTGCTGAGCGAGAGACGGATGCGTTTCCTATCTGTACTCACCTAGATGTCCAGAGAGAGAGATTGATTGCTCAAGAAGCTAGTAATGGTTATTATCTGAGCCTGGCATTTATTGCCTGGCATTTATTGCCCGCAAGGACATGTCAGACACTGTCCAAGGAGGACTAGGAGAAAACCCGACTTTCAACTTCCTGCACTCTTCCAGTGCTTCCCAAAGGCGAACGTGGAATGACCCCTGAGCCTCAAGCTACCAGTGAAGGAACTCCGTTCCACACCAAGGACAGTATATGAACCAGATTGCCGGTGTTGCTGCAGTTCCAAAAAACATGCACAAATCTAACTCAGCTCTCCATGGCATACCTGCAGGAGCTAGTCAGACGATATACAGTAGAAGCTCTGGAGAAAATATTCAGAATGTCTCAGTGCAAAGCTGAATCCCCCAGGTGATGTACGTGATCCAGGACCATCAACAAGGAGAGGCAAGCCCAGATGACCTGACAGTCATGCTCAAGCCTAGACCAGCACAGGGGCGTATACAAGGGAAGTAGCAGCTGGCGACCTGCTTCCTTCCTGTTCCATACTAATGCTACTAATGTCTACATTAAAATATTAAAAATATGTGCTTTTGAATTTTATAAAGTGCATCCGAAAGAAGCAACCCCTTGTCCAAAACAAAAGTGCAGGGAGTGTCATGTTAAGTTCCTTTAAAACATTCAGTTACATATGATCCCACACCACGAAGAATCTCTTTGCTCAGCGATATCGACATCAATATTCAGATCAATATAGAAATCGAGATTTGAAATTTGAGAATGAAGTAAACATTTGTTAATGCGTACTACGTGCGTACTACTGTCTCTCATAAGATTGCTTCACAAACACAGTGTAACTCTACGGAGTTGTGTATTCACGTTTCACTAGAACGCTTCTTTATTTATACAGACCATATGCGTATATCCAGGTCCTCGACCGACTCCTCGGTCTAGTTCATTCACGGGCTCTTGATTCAAGCAGTTAAAGCTACTTTCATCGTTCTCATCTCGAACCTGATTACTTCCCATTCCCCAGACGTTGTATAACTCTTACGGGTTTAGTGCTTCTCCTTGTATATAATCGACGTCGTGTCTGGCTGTAATATATTAGGAATACGAAGCGCTAAACCCATGTGAGGTATGAAAAATCGAGGCTCGACAGACAGGGAGCAGGTCGCCAGCTGCTACTTCCCTTGTATGCGCCCCTGTGCTGGTCTAGGCTTGAGCATGACTGTCAGGTCATCTGGGCTTGCCTCTCCTTGTTGATGGTACTGGATCACGTACATCACCTGGGGATTCAGCTTTGCACTGAGACATTCTGAATATTTTCTCCAGAGCTTCTACTGTATATCGTCTGACTAGTTCCTGCAGGTATGCCATGGACAGCTGAGTTAGATTTGTGCATGTTTTTTGGAACTGCAGCAACACCGGCAACCTGGTTTATATATTGTTTTTCCCGTGTGAAACGAAGTTCCTTCATTGGTCAACTGAGGCTCAGGAGTCATTCCATGCTCGGTTGTATTACGCATTCCTAGAGTGCAGGATAGATTTCTATCACGTTGGAAGTCGATTTTTCTTCTAGTCCTTCCTGGACAATGTCTGTTGTGGCCTTGCAGGCTCAGATAATAACCATTACTAACTTCCTCGTGCATAATCTCTTCATACTTCTAGAATCAAGGTCTTTACTGTTGGGTTGAAGAGCAGGTCCTAATCCTTGCGGAACCCCATTTTTTACTCTTTCCCATTCTGATGTCTCATTCCTCACTCTTACTCTCTGCATTTTGTTATCTAGGTACTCATTGATCCACTAGAGCACTCTTTTTTTAACCCGCTTGTTCTTCAAATTTCTAGACTATTCTCTGGTACTATATCAAATGCTTTTCTGCCGTTCAAGAAAATACAGTCCATCCAATCCTGTCTTTCTTGTTGTATCTGTGACGCGTTCTTACAATTCCAGTATGTGTGTATGACAGGATTCACCGTCCCTAAATCCATGCTGATTTTCTGTGTGTATTGGTTGTATATGGTAACACGAACATTTCTATTATAAAAAAAACACACTGACTGACCTATTGGTTTAAGCGATCTTCAGATATTTTTTCAATTTCCTTTCTTTTCCCGACAAGAACAGTGGTAACTCCAGCGGTCACCAGACAAGTAGATTGTAGCAACACCATTGTCTACCAGGTAGGTAGATAGAATGCAACACCTCAAGTACTCACATGACAGGTAAACAATATCAGGAACATTACTCACCTGACAAATACAGAAAATAACAGCATCAGTACTCACCTGGGAGATATAAAGCTTGAGCAGGGGACGGATACCTGAAGGTTGAGTTCCTCTTCATCGTGCGCAGGTAATGACTGTCGAGCCCAGAATCTTCTCTTCCTCACTGGAAAAGCGTAGCCTCAAATCGTTCTCTACTTGAGTGTATCACAGACAATTTGGTCCACATGCGAGATTCAGGGGAACATTTTTACAATGTTTTGCTGTTGTTATTATTCTTTGTTGTACACTCGTCCAGTATTATCTTAAAATGCCTTGGAAACCGCCTACCTAGAAAGATAAAATATGAGATTAGTTTTATGAAAATTAGCATCACTTATCTCATTCGTTTTTGGTCTTGATCGCCTAATCTCGTGTCTCCTTATTTCCTCCTCTCTTCTTCTCGTTTATCCTAACACAGCCTATCCACGTATCCTGGTTAAGGTACCGCGTCTCTCTGGAGGCTGAGACGAGTGTTGTTCTGTGAAGTGCGGCTTTGTTTGTCTGTGGGCAGCCAGCACATGCCACACTCTGCTGCCAGCACATGCCACACTCTGCTGCCAGCACATGCCACACTCTGCTGCCAGCACATGCCACACTCTGCTGCCAGCACATGCCACGCTCTGCTGCCAGCACATGCCACACTCTGCTGCCAGCACATGCCACACTCTGCTGCCAGCACATGCCACACTCTGCTGCCAGCACATGCCACACTCTGCTGCCAGCACATGCCACACTCTGCTGCCAGTACATGCCACACTCTGCTGCCAGTACATGCCACGCTCTGCTGCATCTTTTATAAATGTTCTCTGCTGGTTGAGTGAGATGGTACAGGTGAGTGGTTGATGTGTCTTAGAGGAGCTTACCCTGGTGATGCTACTGTTGTTGCTGCTTCTTCTCCTGCTGATGCTTACCTGCCTCTGCCTGCCCGTGTTTCTCCGCCTGTTTTTCTCTATCTCTGCCTCTGCCCGCTTGTGTGCGTGCTTACCTGCTTGTCAGCCTGCCTTCCTAGGTGTCAGCATACCTGCTCTTCTGCTTGCTTACCTCTTACTCTACCTTCCTAGCTCTGCCTATCTTCCTGTCTTGCTACCTGCCTGCCGGCCTGCATCCATCTCTGCCTGCC
This sequence comes from Cherax destructor, assembly GCA_009830355.1. Classification (NCBI taxonomy): domain Eukaryota; kingdom Metazoa; phylum Arthropoda; class Malacostraca; order Decapoda; family Parastacidae; genus Cherax; species Cherax destructor. Next base: position 10,534 of record WNWK01005523.1, on the reverse strand, counting down.
TGGCTGCTTGCCTGCCTGCCTGCCTGCTTTCTTACTTGCCTGCCTGCCTGCCTGCCTGCTTTCTTACTTGCCTGCCTGCCTGCCTGCTTTTTTACTTGCCTGCCTGGCTGCCTGCTTTCTTACTTGCCTGCCTGCCTGCCTGCCTCCCTGTCTGACAATCCTACAAGCAAGAGTGAGCAGGTTGGCCCTCTCTCTCTCGCGACCATAATTGCACCATGAATATGCTGTCTTGCTTCTCCCTTCTTGTCTATCCATTAATCTGACGCTGTGCTCTTTGATGAATTATGTCAGACTTTTGTAATTTACTGCGCAAACGTTCGTAATATTTTCTAGTCGAAGAGACTCGATTTTGAAGCCATGGTAATAATAGCGAGTATTTTTTCTGTAATTCAGTTAACAGAAATGGATATCTACCAGTCTGGTTACCATTATAAAACACACACTGCAAATATTGAACCTTGTTTACTTATTCTAATTTGTTGTGATGTGCGGATATCTAATGATGAAGGCTCCTTCAACTAAGGACGTAAGGATCTCTCATCTAAGGACGTAAGGATCCTTCACCTTAGCATATCAGCAAGACACAGCTTCCGGGTTCATTATCAACTTGTGGTCTGTGTGAAGCGACTTGTCACTATGTTAATCCAGTTCTTATGACACCATTCTTATGACGCCATTGCTGCTGGTGAAGGGTTCTTAATTTCTTCCCCAAGGCACTGTCCTTGCGCCTCTGCTCTTTCTTATCCTTATAGCAGACAGATAAAAACACCCATCACAGTTTTGTATTATCATTTGCAAATGACACCAGAATAAGCATGAAAGTCGCTTCGGTAGAAGACACTGAAAAATTGCAAGAAGATAAAACCAGGATTTTCCAGTGGTCAGTGGAGAAGAACATGAAGTTCAATGGTGATAAGTTCCAGCTGCTTAGGTATGGAAAGAATGAAGAACGCAAAAGGGCCACTGTATTCAAAATTCAAGAGGATCGTCAAACAGAACGAAAGGAACACGTGAAAGACTTGGAAATAATTATGTTAGCTGATCTTTCTTTCAAAGAACACAATAAGACCAAGGTCACGACAGCCAAGAGGATGACGGGGTGGATAATGAGGGCTTTCAAAACAAGGGTAATAATACCAATGGTGACACTTTCAAATCACTGGTGCTCTCTCATTTTTAATATTACTCAGTGTTGACGGCCTTGTTCAGGGCAGGAGAAATATCAGAGCTGGAAAAGATACAAAGATTGTTTACGGCCCACAAAGAGCCAATAAAGCATTTAAATTACTGGGAACGCCCTAAATATTATAATATATACCTGGAAAGTACTTAAGGGCTTTGTCCCAAATCTGCACACTGCCATAACAACACATTGCAGTGAGGTATATGGGAGCAAGTGCAAAATAAGCTCAGTGAAAAGCATGGGTGCAGTGGGCACAATAAGGAAACACAATATCAACGTCCGTGGCCCCAGACTATTCAACATCTTAACTGAAGATGTCAGAAACACTGCTGGGACAAGTGTAGAAGTCTTCAAGAGGAAACTGAATAGGTATCTTCACCAGGTGCCAGGTTACCCAGGCTGTGATGGATGTGGCTCAGCAGGCCACCAGCAGCAACAGCCTGGTTAACCAGACAGTCACAAGACGAGCCAGGCCCATGGCCGGGCACTGGGAATAAAAAACTCTCGGAACTCATCAACGGTATATCAAAGGAAAAGGAATATTACCTTCACTGTATTAGTGACGAAGGATTTCTGGTACATAATAAACACTGATATTAACTGATAATCTCTATTATATAAAAAAAATCTGAACATTGAAAAGAGGGTTTTTTTCTAATTAAAATCCTCGAAATATATTTAAATACTAATATATTTTTTGCATGTTAGAAGGAAAAAAACAGATCTCTCAGTATTAGCAACACACGCAGGTTAATAAGTTAAAAGTGTCTTATAGACGTAAATAACTTAACACTTATCATAACTGTGCCCCGTGGCCTGGTGGGTAAAGCTCTCGCTTCACACGGCGAGTGTCCAGGTTCGATTCCCGGCGAGGGTAGAAACATTGGGCGTGTTTCCTCACACAGGTTGTCTATGTTCCCCATCAGTAAAATAGGTAGGGTACCTGGGTGTTAGGTGACTAGTGTGGATCGCATCCTGGGACAAAACTGACCTAATTTCCCCGAAATGTTCAGCATAACAAGCGGCTTTCTGTATAGTAGTATGTCATTGATGTCAGCTAGGACTGTATACCTTGTACATGTACTTGTAGAAATAAAGATATTATTATTATTATTATTATTATTATTATTATTATTATTATTATTATTATTATTATAACTGTGTGTGTGCGTGTGTGTGTATGTGTGTGTTGTGTGTATTTGTGAGTGTGTGTGTATGTGTGTGTGTGTGTACTCACCTAGTTGTGATTGCAGGGGTCGATTCATAGCTCCTGGCCCCGAGTGTGTGTGTGTGTGTGTGTGTGTGTTTGTGTGTGTTGTTGTTTTATTTTTCAGATAATCTATAGACAATTTCGTGTGTTGAGACAATTTCTGCGAGTTACATAAATTTTGAGTTATCCTAGGAAGTGTTCCGTGTTAAATTAATTATTTGCATTAATTTTCACTGCTGGAAGGTCACTACATCACTGCTGGAAGGTCACTACGTCACTGCTGGAAGGTCAACTACATCACTGCTGGAAGGTCAACTACGTCACTGCTAAAAGGTCACTACATCATTGCTGAAAGGTCAACTGCATCACTGCTGGAAGGTCACATCACTGATGGAAGGTCACTACATCACTGCTGGAAGGTCACTACATCACTGCTGGAAGGTCAACTACATCACTGCTGGAAGGTCAACTACATCACTGCTGGAAGGTCACTACATCACTGCTGGAAGGTCAACTACATCACTGCTGGAAGGTCACTACATCACTGCTGGAAGGTCAACTACACCACTGCTGGAAGGTCACTACATCACTGCTGGAAGGTCAATTACATCACTGCTGGAAGGTCAACTACATCACTGCTGGAAGGTCACTACATCACTAATGGAAGGTCAACTACATCACTGCTGGAACGTCACTCATCACTGCTGGAAGGTCACTACATCACTGCTGGAAGGTCACATCACTGCTGGAAGGTCAACTACATCACTGCTGGAAGGTCACTACATCACTGCTGGAAGGTCAACTACATCACTGCTGGAAGGTCAACTACGTCACTGCTAAAAGGTCACTACATCATTGCTGAAAGGTCAACTGCATCACTGCTGGAAGGTCACATCACTGATGGAAGGTCACTACATCACTGCTGGAAGGTCACTACATCACTGCTGGAAGGTCAACTACATCACTGCTGGAAGGTCACTACATCACTGCTGGAAAGTCAACTACATCACTGCTGGAAGGTCACTACATCACTGCTTTAAGGTCAACTACACCACTGCTGGAAGGTCACTACATCACTGCTGGAAGGTCAACTACATCACTGCTGGAAGGTCAACTACATCACTGCTGGAAGGTCACTACATCACTGATGGAAGGTCAACTACATCACTGCTGGAAGGTCACTACATCACTGCTGGAAGGTCACTACATCACTGCTGGAACGTCACTCATCACTGCTGGAAGGTCAATACATCACTGCTGGAAGGTCACATCACTGCTGGAAGGTCAACTACATCACTGCTGGAAGGTCACTACATCACTGCTAGAAGGTCACTACATCACTGCTGGAAGGTCACTACATCACTGCTGGAAGGTCACTCATCACTGCAGGAAGGTCACTCATCACTGCTGGAAGGTCACTACATCACTGCTGGAAGGTCACTACATCACTGCTGGAAGGTCACATCACTGCTGGAAGGTCAACTACATCACTGCTGGAAGGTCACTACATCACTGCTGGAAGGTCACTCATCACTGCTGGAAGGTTACTACATCACTGTTGAAAGGTCAACTACATCACTGCTGGAAGGTCACATCACTGATGGAAGGTCACTACATCACAGCTGGAAGGTCACTACATCACTGCTGGAAGGTCACATCACTGCTGGAAGGTCACATCACTGCGGGAAGGTCACTACATCACTGCTGGAAGGTCACATCACTGCTGGAAGGTCAACTACATCACTGCTGGAAGGTCACTACATCACTGCTGGAAGGTCAACCACACCACTGCTGGAAGGTCACTACATCACTGCTAGAAGGTCACTACATCACTGCTGGAAGATCAATCACATCACTGCTGGAAGGTCACTACATCACTGCTGGAAGGTCACTACATCACTGCTGGAAGGTCACTACATCGCTGCTGGAAGGTCAACTACATCACTGCTCTAAGGTCACTACATCACTGCTGGAAGGTCACTACATTACTGCTGGAAGGTCAACCACATCACTGCTGGATGGTCACTACATCACTGCTGGAAGGTCAAGTACATCACTGCTGGAAGGTCACTACATCACTGCTGGAAGGTCACTACATCACTGCTGGAAGGTCAACTACATCACTGCTGGAAGGTCACTCATCACTGCTGGAAGGTCACATCACTGATGGAAGGTCAACTGCATCACTGCTGGAAGGTCAACTGCATCACTGCTGGAAGGTCAACTACATCACTGCTAGGTCAACTTCATCACTGCTGGAAGGTCACATCACTGATGGAAGGTCACTACATCACTGCTGGAAGGTCACTACATCACTGCTGGAAGGTCACTACATCACTGGTGGAAGGTCACTATATCACTGCTGGAAGGTCACTACATCACTGCTGGAAGGTCCCTACATCACTGCTGGAAGGTCACTACATCACTGCTGGAAGGTCACTACATCACTGCTGGAAGGTCACTACATCACTGCTGGAAGGTCACTACATCACTGCTGGAAGGTCACTACATCACTGCTGGAAGGTCACTACATCACTGCTGGAAGGTCAATACATCACTGCTGGAAGGTCACTACATCACTGCTGGAAGGTCAACTACATCACTGCTGGAAGGTCACTACATCACTGATGGAAGGTCAACTACATCACTGCTGGAAGGTCACTACATCACTGCTGGAAGGTCACTACATCACTGCTGGAACGTCACTCATCACTGCTGGAAGGTCAATACATCACTGCTGGAAGGTCAACTACATCACTGCTGGAAGGTCACTACATCACTGCTAGAAGGTCACTACATCACTGCTGGAAGGTCACTACATCACTGCTGGAAGGTCACTCATCACTGCAGGAAGGTCACTCATCACTGCTGGAAGGTCACTATATCACTGCTGGAAGGTCACTACATCACTGCTGGAAGGTCCCTACATCACTGCTGGAAGGTCACTACATCACTGCTGGAAGGTCACTACATCACTGCTGGAAGGTCACTACATCACTGCTGGAAGGTCACTACATCACTGCTGGAAGGTCACTACATCACTGCTGGAAGGTCACTACATCACTGCTGGAAGGTCAATACATCACTGCTGGAAGGTCACTACATCACTGCTGGAAGGTCAACTACATCACTGCTGGAAGGTCAACTACATCACTGCTGGAAGGTCACTACATCAATGCTGGAAGGTCACTACATCACTGCTGGAAGGTCACTACATCACTGCTGGAAGGTCAACCACACCACTGCTGGAAGGTCACTACATCACTGCTGGAAGGTCACTACATCACTGCTGGAAGGTCACTACATCACTGCTGGAAGGTCACTACATCACTGCTGGAAGGTCACTACATCACTGCTGGAAGGTCAACTACATCACTGATGAAAGGTCACACCACTGCTGGAAGGTCACTACATCACTGCTGGAAGGTCACTACATCACTGCTGGAAGGTCACTACATCACTGCTGGAAGGTCAACTATATCACTGCTGGAAGGTCAACCACACCACTGCTTGAAGGTCACTACATCACTGCTGGAAGGTCACTACACCACTGTTGGAAGGTCACTACATCACTGCTGGAAGGTCACTACATCACTGCTGGAAGGTCACTACATCACTGCTGGAAGGTCACTACATCACTGTTGGAAGGTCACTACATCACTGCTGGAAGGTCACATCACTGCTGGAAGGTCACATCACTGCTGGAAGGTCACTACATCACTGCTGGAAGGTCACATCACTGCTGGAAGGTCACATCACTGCTGGAAGGTCACATCACTGCTGGAAGGTCACATCACTGCTGGAAGGTCACATCACTGCTGGAAGGTCACATCACTGCTAGAAGGTCACATCACTGCTGGAAGGTCACCATATCATTGCTCTTAAGCTTCACCGTGGCACTGTATGACCCCTCGTGGTTTAGCGCTTCTCCTGGGCTACAATAATCACAGAATGCAGTTCTTACTATGTTATAAACACCGCCATCATAACTGTTATCACATTCAACTTAACATTGATGTTAAATGTTGTTTAAATTCACCGTGTTTGTGTTTGTGTGTGTGTGTGTGGTGTGTGTGTGTGTGTGTGTGTGTGTGTGTGTGTGTGTTTGGAATCAGTATGGACCGACCTTTCCTGGCCGTGGTTGGTGCTTCACTGACTGCCGGGTCGTCCACACTCCTCTCTGGGTGGTGTGCACTCTGGGTGGTGAGTGGTGTGCACCCTGGGTGGTGAGTGGTGTGCACCCTAAGTGGTGAGTGGCGTGCACTCTGGGTGGTGAGTGGTGTGCACCCTGGGTGGTTAGTGGTGTGCACCCTGGGTTGTGAGTGGTGTGCACCCTGGGTGGTGAGTGGTATGCACCCTGTGTGATGAGTGGTGTGCATCCTGAATGGTGGGTGGTGTGTACCCTGGTTGGTGAGTGGTGTGCACTCTGGGTGGTGAGTGGTGTGCACTCTGGGTGGTGTGCACCCTGGGTGGTGTGCACCCTGGGTGGTGAGTGGTGTGCACTCTGGGTGGTGTGCACCCTGGGTGGTGAGTGGTGTGCATTCTGGGTGGTGTGCACCCTGGGTGGTGAGTGGTCTGCACTCTGGGTGTTGTGCACTCTGAGTGGTGTACACCCTGGGTGATGAGTGGTGTGAACCCTAGATGGTGGGTGGTGTGCACCCTGGGTGGTGGATGGTGTGCACCCTGGGTGGTGTGCACACTGGATGGTGATTAGTGTGCCCACTGGACTGGGTTCTCATTTGTGAAAGTCTGTCATAATTAACTACTTCGTTTATTTAGACCTATGTACTTGGTTTAGAGGAACCTGATAAACAGGTCTTGTCGAGTATTAGTGTGTATAGTACAAGCCCGTGTTGTAATTCCTTCTATTCTATTGTTTTAATATGCCAATCTTTCAACGTGGCACTCAACGTAAATTTGTTACGCAAGTTTAAGCTCTTTATTATGCACCCCATACCCATCCTGTGGGTGGTAGTCAAAAGATTACAGAGGTACATAATGGGTCCAGTGACTGGGCTGCCAAGTTCTCTCAGCTGGATAAGTTACAGTGGTAATGAACTATTTACATGTTTATATCTGGTCAAAATCGTAATGAGTTATTTATACAAATATTAATTAGATCACACACACACAAAAAAGCTTAAGTGGTAATGCTTTATATACAGTGAGCAAAGTCAGGGTATTTTTCCAGAATGGTTTGTAATATACCATTGTGGATAAAACACTTTGACATTTCTTGAATATTTCTGAGTGAGTTGTCTCTAAATTCGTTAATTTTATCGCATTCCAGTATATAATGACGTAAGGTGTGACAATATTCCGTCTGACAAGGCTTACATTTCGTTTGGTCTACATCTGGTGGTGGTGATTTAACCTGCCAGATATACTGGTAACCCATTCGAAGCCGGGCGGTAGTGATATCCATTAGTCTGCTTATGTTGTTGGATGCACCATAGATATGTGGCTCCTGCATGATGATAGATTGACTGACTGTTGTCAATCTCCCTCAGTCTTAAGTCAATAAAGTTCAATTGAAGTTCTTTTCATGTTATTGTTCTCAGACTGCGACAGCCCAAGATTTTAATCTACTTCCGCTTTGAAGGCATATAACTCAGCCAATTCTTCAGTTCTATCATGCATCTGAAGACCAATGTGAGATGGAATCCTCAGGTGTACTCCGACTCCACTGTCTACAATCCTACCATACCTGTGTCTGGCTCCTGACACAAGCATGCCACAATTTATACTTAAGGAGTTGAGAGCATTTATGGATGATAGAGAATCAGTTACAGTTAAAAGGTTAGATACATGGACGCATTTGAGTGCAAGAGGTATGGTAAACAGTTGTTTGAAGGGTAGAGCTTTGGTTGTGATTTAAGAAGTTTTTTTGTGGATAAAGGGAGAGATAGTGGTTTGGAATGGGGTAATATTCCATGGAGCGGGGAAGTTCCGCTGTTGCCTTTCTTGACATGGATCATGTATCTGGTTCATGTGGAGGTCAGTTCCAGATTTTACGATCCATCTGGAGGAGTGTTCACCAGTGCTGAGGAAGGTTTGAAGGGCTTATGTGCAAGGGTTTGAATGCGCTTTCCTGAGCATATTGACCCCAATGAAGATATTTCTTTCAGTGATACGATCTCAATTTACGAATTTCAGTTTTACAAACCCTCTATAGTCTATAAATACATTAATGATGAGACAGGCGCTAAACCCATATGGGTGATAGATGATAAATGGGGTTTAAAGCCTATCGAATGCACAAAGGTCATTCAGGTTGCACGTAACCTTTTCACCTCCAGACAAGAATACTTTAATCCCTAAAATAGGGATTAAAGTAAACTCTCAGCATAAATACGCTGGCAGAAATACACCTCTCGGTGTATAGAGTATATCCTGTCATAGGAGTGAATGAGTGTGAAGTATCGAGAGAGAGGAGACATGGTAACTACGTGTAAGATCACAATAAAGATGCGAACAATGTACCTCCTAGTGGCATGCTTTGTTGTTCAAGGGTGATTCATACACAAAAATAAGGAGCTGCCTTCCTTTTCCTTGGGGGCAAAATTCATTACCTCCCATTCCCTTAGGCGATGTATAACCCATAGGTATTTAGCGCCTCCTGTCACTAATGGGGAGGTAGTGTGTGCTTCTAAAATTGCAAATCTTAAAAAAAAAAAAATCAAGGCAAATTTATTAAATTTATCTTAGACGGGACGCCAAGAGTATCTCTTCCTACAGCTACAAATAGGTAAATGTAAATAGTTTCACGTAAATAGGTTCATGTAAATAGGTTCGTGTAAATAAATGTAAATAGGTTCATGTAAATAAGCACACACCATCGCACCCACCATTTGGACCGTTCAAGTCCAAATGCAATTCTCCGTGTGTAATGCCTGGCCATTAAAGGGTAATTGGACCACCAGTGTAATTCAATTTTTTATGGTATTTTTGGCGCAGATCTCCGAAGGTGTATTATACCCCAGGGATGCCTCAGTCTTGCTACCAGATTAGTGGGTAGTTCAGGGTAGTTCAAAGTAGTTGGTAATTCAAAGAAGTTGGTAATTCAAAGTACAGTGGTACCCCGACTTACGATATTAATCCGTCAGAGAGGGCATATTTTAAAGCGAAACAATCGTAAAACGAATCAATTTTCCCCATAAGAAATAATGGAAATAAATTTAATCCGTCCAAGACTTCCAAAAGTAGTTAAATAAAATATTTTTTAGAACTTTTGGACATTAAATAATACATAATTGAATAAAGAATACATAAATACATGCAAATATTTTACAATAACATGTCACTTACATTTATTGAAGAGTTGTTGATGTGTGGAGGACGGGAGGAGGAGAGAAGGTGGAGTAGTATGCTAGTGTTTGGAAGGGGAATCCCCTTCCATTAACACTGCAGGTGGTAAGTTCTTTTCTGGGGTTACTTCCCTTTTTCTTTGAATGCCACTAGGACCAGCTTGAGAGTCACTAGACCTCTTTCTAACAACAAATTTGTCCAGGAGATCTGTGTCTGGCGATTCTTTAACACATCCCTGAAATGACACACCACTGTGTCATTGTACAGGTTGCCAGCACGGCCTGCAACAGCATGGTTAGGGTGATATTCATCCATAAATGCTTGCACATCACTCCATTTGGCACAGATCTCCCTAATCCTTGAAGAAGGCACATTCTTCCATTTTTGTTCCACCTCCACCTCCTCCTCTGAACCATTGTCCTGACCTCTGCTCTCTTGTTCCAGTTGCTGTTGAAGCTCTTGCAGATCTTCAGTGGTTAGCTCTTCCTTGTGCTCCTCCACCAACTGTTCCACATCGTCACCACTCACCTCTAACCCCAAAGACTTGCCCAATTCCACAATTTCTTCCAAAACAGGCTCAGGCTCAGGCTCAGGGTTCTGAGGCTCAGCCCCAAAACCTTCAAAATCCCTCTCTAGGACACAGTCTGGCCACAATTTTCTCCAGGCAGAGTTCAAAGTCCTGGTAGTCACTCCCTCCCAAGCCTTACCTATAAGGTGTACACAATGCAGCATATGGAAATGTTTTTCCAAAATTCTCTTAGGGTTATGTTCATGTCTGTGGTCACATCAAAGCACTTTTGAAACATTGCTTTGGTATAGAGTTTTTAAAGTTG